>JAKSZT010031676.1:15425582-15464097 GCA_026826555.1 Tolypeutes matacus
GCTTCTGCTTCTGCTTCTGCTTCTGCTTCTGCTTCTGCTTCTGCTTCTGCTTCTTCCCTTGCCCAAGTCTTTCCCTGAAATCTTGAGTCATCCTTTCCAGTACAAAACCCGCTCTCTTCTATGTCTAATACAAATATCAACTGTTTTATGACAAGTTCTCTAAAAGCTGAGCCCAAGGTGGGGATTCACGCGCATGTGATTTATTAAGTGCTTTCAGGGAAACCAGCAAGAGTCAGAGAAATGGGGTAGGGAAGGGGAGGGTACTATACAGGAATGTGGTAGCTTCAGGCAAGAACAGCTGAAGCCCAATGGGGCCTCTTCAGGATAGGAGGAGCACTTCAAGTTGGAGCTGCTTGCATGGTTCCTGGGCAATCATTCTGAGAAGGTTGAGTAATTAGCTCAGCGCACCTGCATCAGCAGGGGGATGGGCACAGCAACCAAATTTTTAAAAGAAGACCTAGAGATCTGTGTGAAGTACAAAAAGCTATCTATCCACTACAAAAATCTCTGAGCCTACTTCATGAGAGTTCTAAGAACGTCATGTATCCAACATATACTCAAAAAATATTAGCCTGTGATGATCAAATTATAGTTAATAAAGCCTCAATGAATAAAAGAATGGAAGCCCTTAGTTAAGTCTTTAGTTTCTGCTATATTTAACTACTTAGCTCACCTAGATACATTACAGGGCTTAAATGGCATTTTTGATGTATATTGATACAAGTATGTCCATAATAGAGGATGTCTTCTCTGAAATATCTTCCTGTAAATAAGTCTAAAACATTAAATGCTCACCATAATATATTTTCAGTGTTGATACTATTAGCTCTACATGAATGAAGGTGATAAATGGACTTCTTAAAAGAACTTTGGCTTAGACATAAAAAATGATTTCAAAACTCAGGTGAAGTGAAAAGAAAAGGAGGAAGTTAAGTGAATTTGGAATTAAGATGAAGCTGGCTATTGCACATAAGGATTTAAATAACCATACTTCTAGCCTAGAATTTACTTCCAACTTCTATTCATAGTTCTCTTATATTTGAAGTTAAATTGAAGATAAATTTTCTTTATTGCCAAATATGAACTAGCTTTAAGGGAAAAAAAAGATTCAAAAAATAGTAAAATACTCTGTGATTCTTTGGACCCATAAATAAATGTAGTTTAAATATTCTTGTGTTCATTTTCAAAGTCTGTGCCCAAAATTCATGTTAAATGGACTTTTAACTAAAATGATATCTCAAGAAAATGCAGTATCAAGACAGTCACCAGAAATTCTACTGTAGGATGAGTAAGAGCTTAAAAAATCACTCCTCTGATGATTGCCTGAAATTGTGGGAAGCAAATAAGTATGGTAGAATTTGGTTGTAATTATTAAGAAGAGAACCAGTAAATTTAATTTTACATATAAAAACCTGAACTCTATACTAGTAGATGGGTAGAGAATATATTCCCATTATTCACTATCCATTCCCAGAACCTGTCACAGACCTGGAAAATAGTGGTAGCTTACTATCAAGTTGGTGCAAAAGGAATTGCGGTTTCAGACCATGAAATTCAAATAATTATAACTAGGCTCAAGCACATCTTTATTAATCAAAATAGGAACCATTACAATCAACACATTTTTACCAGTGAGAAATAAGTTTGTTTATTCCTGTAGCATAAAAATCCATGCTTTAGGATTCGATGAACTCTTGGAAAGCATTTTCTGCATCCTGCTGGTTGTGGAAGCATTTTCCCTGCAAAAAGTTGTCGAGATGCTTGAAGAACTGGTAGTCGGTTGGCGAGAGGTCAGGTGAATTTGGCGGGTGAGGCAAAACTTTGTAGCCCAATTTGTTCAACTTTTGAAGCATTGGTTGTGTCACGTGCAGTCGGGCATTGTTGTGGAGAAGAATTGGGCCCTTTCTGTTGACCAACGCCAGCTGCAGGCATTGCAATTTTTGGTGCATCTCATCAATTTTCTGAGCATACTTCTCAGATGTAATGGTTTTGCTGGGATTCAGAAATCTGTTGTGGAGCAGACCAGGAGCAGACCACCAAACAGTGACCATGACGTTTTTTTAGTGCAAGTTTGGCTTTGGGAAGAGCTTTGGAGTGTCATCTCCATCTAACCATTGAGCTGGTCAGTGCCGGTTGTTGTATAAAATCCACTTTTCATCACACATCATCACAATCCGATTGAGAAATGGTTCGTTGTTTCATAGAATAAGAGAAGACAGCACTTCAAAAAGATGATTTTTTTGATTTTCGGTCAGCTCATGAGGCACCCACTTATCAAGCTTTTTCACCTTTCCAATTTGCTTCAAATGCCAAACGACTGTAGAATGGTCGACATTGAGATCTTCGGCAACTTCTCATGTAGTTGTAAGAGGATCAGCTTTGATGATTGCTCTCAATTGGTCGTTGTCAACTTCCAATGACCAGCCACTACATTCCTCATCTACAAGGCTCTCCTCTCCTTTGCAAAACTTCTTGAACCACCACTGCACTGTACATTTGCTAGCAGTTCCTGGACAAATGCATTGTTGATGTTGCAGTTTTCTCCAATGCTTTACGACCCATTTTGAACTCAAATAAGAAAATTGCTCAAATTTGCCTTTTGTCTAACATCATTTACATTGTCCAAAATAAATATAAAATATATTTACAGCAAGTAATGTCATTAGCAAAAAAATATAAAGCAAGAAATGCACATTAAAATGATGTATAATATAACCACATTTATTTAAGAATGTATTCCAAAATCAAACGGCAAATTTCAATAATGCAAAACCGCAATTACTTTTGCACCAATCCAATATATATATATATGTTTAACCAATGTTGCAAAAAATCAGATATTTATTGGGTCACATTATACACAGGACTATGCTAGTCTTCCAGGATATTCACATTTGTTGAAGATGAACCACAGAGGTACAGTACACACACACACACACACACAGAAAGAGAGAGAGACAGAGAATAGTTACAAGTTTACAATTATATACAATCAAGTTCTGCATGCTGTAATTTCATTTTAAGAGTCTTAGGAACAAGGGAAATAGTGATAGGAGCAGGAAGACTTGAGGTGAAACTTACAGGGTAAGTCAGATGGGGAATAAGGAGAAGAAATGGAATGGGCCTTCCAGGGGAACCCGTGATTGTAAAATATGGACTGCAAGGAACACCTTGCAATCTAAAACTTCCTCACTGCTATAAGAATGATGTTTCTAAAGTATAAATAACCACCCCACCCTCTTGAGCCCCACACTTTTCTCCAGGGTCATTCCTCTTGCATTTCCCCTAATGCACCAAGCTCTTCCACACACACCACTTCATTTTGCTCAAGCAATACATCACTAGCTCTAAGACCTCCTAGAAACTATATTTTAAAATTCAGCCCAAACATCCCTCTTTTGTGAAGCCTTTTCTTACCTTCACACATAAAATTCAACCTCCTCCCAAGCGACTCCTTGTTATCTTGTTATAATCTTATTACAGCACCTGTTCCACTTCAGCACATTAAATTATTTATAACTGTGTCTTTCACTAAAGTGCAGCACCTCAAGGAAAGGGATATTTTACTCATTTAACAATGGGACATATAGCAATTGTTTGATAAATAAGGATATGATTGGAAGGTAAAAGAAGGAAAGAAAGGAAGGGGGAAGCCAGACTAACCAAAGCAGAGAGTTTGTATTAGTGAGAAAGAAGAAACAAAGGCAAATATTAAGTGTGGATAGTCTTGAATGCCAGGCTTAGAAGTTTGGACTATTTTATGCTCTGGGTCAGGAGTATGGAATGATAAAAGGAGAGAAGAGTAAGAGTGTAGCAATGTACCATGTAAACTCTAGAGAAAGGACACCAAAGGAGGGTGAGGGAAGAGATTGATGCAGTTGAATTGTAAAGGTTTGTATGAGGAGAGACGTTCACCCCATAGAACATAAGACTATGATCAAATTAATTGTATTATTTGTAAGCTGAACTCCACTTGAAAGAGCCAGTAGAATCTCTGGGAGAAAATAACAGATAGAATGTATAAATTTATTTTCAGTTACTTCTGAAATAAGGCACTGGTAATTATTTTTTCAAAATATATAAATTACCAGAGACAAAGAGAATCACAAATAAGATAACAGAAGCAAAATTTTGGAAGCCGGAAAGCAGGCTGGACAAACAGTAACTGATCTAGAAGACTTTAATGAAAAAGTGACAAAAGCTACGAAACAACCCAATTGACCTTACAGAACCTCCAAAAAGCATCAAGAATTGCTAGCATCGGGTACCTCTGAAAGTAAGGGTAGAAAAACAGATGAAATTGTTGAACACTGTCCAAGAAGCAGTCGGAGCCTTAGATCCTCTGCTCTACTCTGCGTACCAGATGACTGTCCCTCCCTTGCCCTAGTAGAAAATTGAATATTTATTCTCTGCAAAGGAAAAATGGGAGGGTTTCTGCACTTAGGAGACACAGGAAAAGTTGAGAGTGAGATACAACACAACAAAACATAGATACTAAATGAACATTTGCAGATCTCAGCCATCATCCTCTACTTAACTGCCAGAATACCAGACAGGATTGTACCCTGCAGGCAAAGTACTGGAAAATCCTGCTATGCAGAATTTGACTAGCCCTTTTGACAATGAAGTTTCTCAAATGAAATAACTCACTCAGATTATTTTACAGTAAACCCTTTGTTGACAAGTCAAAATGATAGCAGAAGGAAGCAGATGTGGCTCAACCAGATGGGCGCCCACCTACCACATGTGAGGTCCCAGATTCAGGTCCCAGTTCCTCCTAAATAAGATGAGCAGACATCCACACCCACTGCAACAAGCTAGACACCACATTCCACCACAACGAGCAGATGCCTGAAAGAGCAGATGCTACAAGCCATCACACGCCACAGCCCATAGGGAGCAGATGTGGCTCAGGTCATTAGACACTCCCCTCCCACAGGTTCCTGGTGCCTCCTGGAGAAGGCAAGCAAACAATGAGCAGACAGATGAGAGAGCCATCTGGGGGAGGGGGAATAAATAAAAATAAATAAATCTTTTTTAAAAAATTATAGCAGACGTCAAAAGCTGAAAGTTGTAAGATAAAGTGAGAAAAACACTCAGAATTAGAGGAAAAAAGACAGAGATAGAATAGAAAGAGTTTTTGTTTTTGTTTTTATTAGAAGATGCATCCAGAAGATCCAACATCTAAATAATAGGATTTCCAGCAAGATAGGAGAAAATAGAGGAGAAGAAAGCATTAATAAAACAATTTAAGAAACTTTTCCAAAATTGAGGGACATGAGATTCCAGACTTAAAGAACCTGTCAAGTAACTAGCTAATAGATAAATACCCACATCAAAGAACATCCTCATAATATTCCAGACTACAGATGACAAAATAATATCTTACAAGCTTCCTGGAGGTGAAAGTGGAGGACTTGAGGAGAGACAAGTACCATACAAAGGATTAGGAAGTAGAATGACACTAGGTTATTGACAACAACATTTGAGACTAGAAAAGTGGGGACATGCCTTCAAATTTCTGAGGATAAATGCTTTCAAACTTAACTACAATTCTACATCTGACCAAACTATTTAAAATTAAATAAGTGCAAAGTAAATTTCAGCCATGAAAAATCCCACAAAATTTAACTTATGAATATTTTATAGGGAAGCTACTGGAAGGTATGCCCCAAATGTAAGGAAAAAATAGTACTAAAGAAACAAGCAATAAAAGAAAAGTAAGAGAAAGGTAAAGAGAATCCCCAACGTGATGCTGCATAAATTCGAGGAAAAGAGTTGTACACCATTAATAAAGAGCAGTTACTTTGTAACTGACTAGAGAGCTACTGCAAGGATTTCAAGTAGATGAAATCGATAGACTATCTGATTAATTTGAGTGTATTGTGATAAATTGAACATTTTCAGGGACTTTGTCAGAGAATAAGGAATTAAATTAGTGATTAGTACATGAAAAAACAATCAAATGAAAAGACAAGTCAATTTTAACTATAGAGAGAACAAAAACATCAATGTGAATTAGCAATAATTAGATTATACTGTATAGCTCAGCTGTGTTGAGGTTTACATAGTTGTACTAATAATATATACATAGAACATTGATCTTACCAAACTTATAATATATCCTCATTCAAAAGAAGAGGGTGAGGAGACAAAAAATACTGTATGGTGGAGGCAGGGTGTATTTCTATGAAAGAGCAAAATCTCTATCTTCCAAGGTGGGAAGTTACTAGATGATGCTTGAAGCACACAAAAATATTAAAAAGTAGATGCATAAATATGTTACTTGATGATAAAGAAACAGATAAAAAATTAAAAGAATCGGTTAAAATAAGTGAAACTGTTTATCTCTGGGGAGTAAGAGATGACAGGAAGATGGGTCAAAAGACTATGGTAGGGAAGCGGCTGCGGCTCAATAAGTAGGGCTCCCGTTTACCATATGGGAGGCCCCGGGTTCGGTTCCCGGGGCCTCCTGGTGAAGGCAAGCCTGCCCGCACGGCATGGTTAGCTGACCCAGCGAGCACATGCAGCAAGGGGGGAATAAATGAATAAATAAATAAAATCTTAAAAAAAAAAAAAAAAGACTATGGTAAACCTAACTTGAAGAAATCATAAAACTATGCATTATAACTTTAATTTAAAAAGTAAAAGCCAAATTTAAAATGATTCTCAGGAGCAACTATGTTTCTAAATGTGTAACAGAAATATTGATTGTGCATTGTAACTTATAGAACCTAAAGCATAATAGAGTCACTATTTCACTTGAAGAAAATGTTTTGTTTAGGTGCTTTCCAGTTACTCGTTTTTTTTCTAGCCCTTTTCTCTGCCCCACAACCTCATGCCTTGAGGAAATTATTCCAAGATATAAATTAAAACTAACTTGACAAAGTGATTGAAGTGTTTAATGATCCCTATAAAGCAGCCATACTCATCAGATATTACCTACATTTATTTGTGTACAATTACTACAAACCAAGATATATAAAGACCACATTCCTGCATGAGGAATGTGAGAAATTTGAGAAAGGTCTGCAAATCTCCACAGCTTCAGCCTCCCATGAAGTCACTATTCTCTCCCCTTGTTCTTCATAGTTATTACTTGTCTCCAGCTGTTATCATTCCTGGGTTTCATCTCATGAAGGCACCAATACATCTTTGTTTTCATGATAGCCATGTGCCAGATTCGTTATCTGATCGGATCTAATTTCCCAGAGAGCTGAATGTTATCTTGGTCTTTGGCTTGATTCTTGGTATGCTGACACTCCTTTGAGTAACTATTAAATCATTTCCAGGAGATGCCACATTTAATTGCTCACTGTTTTCACGCTTCCTCTCTATTTCCTCCCCCCTCCCCCTCCCGCCGCCATTTCTCTCTCTTCTTCCCTGCCTCTCCTTCACACACACACAGGCACACATACTAGCACACACACACTAACACACCCTTATGATTTGGGCTGGTCTCATCCACATTTCACACATGTCTGAGATTAGAGGATACACCAATAGTCAGAGATAATTAACGCCTACTTTACTTTTTACAAATAAGAAAAGTAAAGCTTAGATGAAATTTCTTGTCCAAGGTTTATAACTCAGGACTTTTTATTTTTAGTCCAATACTCCATTACATCATGCTACCTATTTTGTTACTTGCACATTCTTGGCAAAGATTTTGAGAATATGTTTTCTACTCATCGTCCACCGTTGAGCAAACCAGGCTTTTGAGTGTTGTTATACTTGACATTTTTGTGGTATATATGCAACATATGCCAAACAACAGTTCCCAGCACATAAGAGATGCTCAATAAATACTGATTGAATATTTATTGATTTCCTATTATGTACAAGGTGTTTTCCTAGGTATTTAAGATTTTACCATTGTTTGTACTGAAATCCAATATCTTGGGGGTAACCCTTCAATTACTTTAAAACATTTTGAAAGGGAGCTGGGAGTTGTTTGGGATTTTGACCGTTTTTTTCTTTATTATTTTGTTTTCTTTGTTCAAGAAATACTAATTTAAAATGATGGTCAAATATAATCCTTGCGAATATGATATATCAATGAATGTTTATCAATTTTCCTAAATTTTGATTAGTTTTTCATTTTCAAAATAAATATCTAGTCTAATTAACCTTAAATTATATTAGACTTTTCAGAACTGCTTGGTTGCTGATACAGTAAAAATAAGTTTTCTCCTGGGAGATGAAGATGAGATTTATGTATTTAACTATAAACAAAAAGCTGAACTTTGGTTTGAAGCATGTGCTTTACAGATAAAGAGTCCTGATGGTTGTTTTTTTTCCTTATTTTTATGAAATGTTTATAAAAGTTTCTAAATATTCTCATATTAACCCATCTCAAGCCCTCAGCTAAGGCAAGAGTAGGATAAAAATTTCCCATGGCGCCTTGTTAATGTGGCCCATTGCTGTCCAAGACAGAATTTAACTTCCGTGCCAAGTAAACCTTGGGTTTCTTTAAAAACAAAGTCATTAATGAGGTAGCTAATGAGGTTGTCCTTTCCCACCATTTGCAAGCTTTTCACTGATCCATCTGCCTTCAAGAAACTGGACTGTGACCCATCATGCACATATCACCAAATACCCATTAGAAAGTAATATTTGGCTCTTTAGAACCAGAAGCCTAGAGGTGAAAGAATCTGATTTTGTTACGACTGCCTGAGCCATCCATTTAGTCAGATGAAAGGCAATTTCATATTGCAGACGAGTTATAAGTAAAACAGGTAGGAGAGCCACAGATATTTTTTCTGGTGAGCATGGTTTGAATAAACATAGTTCTTTATCTTTACCTGCTGAAAATCATAGTAATTCAATATTTTTTTAAGTTTTCTAAACACATATGCATTTTTATTCTCCTACAGTTTTTAAATTAAATTTATGTTTCATTAACTATATCGTGATAGTGACAGATGCTTTAATTATACATTGAAAACATTCCTTATATTATATGGAATATAATTTTTCAATGGAATTAAAATTATATACATGTGTGTGTGTGCTTAATTTGGTTTTAAGGGAAAACCCTCAAAAGAATCTAATTTTTAAAATATTATCTTAAAATCAATGCTCTAAGAAGATTTACATTTCTTCCTTTTGTGTGGAAAAATGTTTAAAAGATCCGCTGCTAATGCTGTCAGTATTTCAAGCAAGGGAGCTGAGTTTTGTTGCCAAGTAGTAAGATTTTCATTAAATATATCATTTTAGTCAGTTCTATTCCAAGATGATTCTTTTAGTTTTTTTATTTTAATCTTTCTTAATGGGCAGGTTTGATAGAAATGTTCATATTTGGTTGAACACTCACCCCATGTAATTAAAGAAAACATTTTCAAGACAATGTGAAAAAATTATATATATGGATCTAATTATAACTATTAGTAAACACATGTTTTATCTGACATATTCATTGCCAAGCCCTAAGTATGTTATTAAATTATGTTATAATTATTAATTAATACCTATAATGTTCCACAAAATTTATTAGTGCTTTTATTTTCATCTAATATAGATGCTGATACTGAGTAACTTGCCTAAACTCAAGAATTTTGAAGCTCCTAATTCCTGGATTCACTTGTTACATGCACTCTACAGTTAAATTAGATTGGTTGCCTTTGCTGTATTTGGCTATAATTATGCTGTAACGGTATTTTGAGAATAAAATCACCAACCATAAATTCTTTTATTAAATAGGCAAGGTTTAAATAAATAATTTACATGTTACATTGGGAGCAGCCTTATAATCCCCCTTCCCCCTTTCTAAGACACTTTTAGTTGCATAATTCTAACCAAATGTAAAATATCAAGTCAATGAAGAGGTATGAGTTTTGTGTTACTCTTATCATGATTTTTAAAGCGATTTTATTGAGATATATTCACATACTACACAATTTATCCAAAGTGTACAATCAATGGCTTTTAGAATAATCACAGAGTGATTATATTTATCACCCAATGAATTTTAGAACATTTTCATTACTCCAAATACTCCAAAACGAAAGACCCCATACCCCTTAGCAGTCACTTCTCAATCTCTCTATCTAGCTCTGTTCCAGATGCTCTACATATGTGTAGAAGATGCTACTGAGGAATGGGACAGAACAGCTGAAAAGAGAGTAGATTTGGTGCTATGACATGGGAACTGCTGGCAATATTCAGTACAGAGAAGAGAGAGAAGCATTGAACCTGGACTATAGAACTAAGATATCCCTTGTAGTGGACTATGATATTTGGGAAAGCTTTATGTTCAAAATGGCATGCAAATAATATTGGAAAGGTGCCTCAAGCAACTACTTACACATCCTAGTGTATATGGCCCTTCAAAATCGATTCCCTGGAGACCAAGATGCTCAACACTCCAAGAGCCCCTCTCCTGGAACTCTCTTCAGAGCTGTATCAAAAGCTGATGAGAAAATCATATCTATTTGCTAGTCTCAAATTGGTTTCGCCCCCAAAAGATATCCCTCCAGTTTAACATTTTTGATCAGGATTAGCTATAATGAATCAAACTTGTTTTCAAGGAACAAAAGACATGCCATCATTGAAAGGATTCTGTTTGAGTCAACAAATACATATTGCACTTGATCTTAGCCAAAAGTCCAAGAAGCAATCAACAAATACGTTTTGTTTTTTGTTTTTTGTTTGTTTTTAACAATTTTTTTTTATTTTCTAAAAGATACTTAGATTACATAAATATTACACAAAAACTGTAGGGATTCCCATGTTCTCCACCTCCCACTCCTCCTACAACCTCCCACATAAACATCTTTCATTAGAGTGGCATATCACCTGCAATAGATATACACATCTTGGGGCTTTGCCACTAAGCATGGACCATAGTTCACATTATAGACCACACTCTCTCCCACACAGTTCTGCATGGTATATGATGATATAAAATGGCCTGTATCTATCATTGCAATGTCACTCAGGATAATTCCCAAGTCCTGAAGTCCTGAGGAGTCTGGGATGGTATCTTTCAGAAGTTCTTTTTTTTTATTATTTTTTTTCCCATTTTTTGAATATCCTAATTCTTTGATTTTATTTTAGTTTTAGTGTTTCTTTTTTTTTCAGTTTTGATGTATTTTGTCTCTTACATTTAAACTTATCATTATTATTTCATTTTCCTATTAATTGTATTTGGCTATTATATTGGCTTCATCTTTAAAGAAGCTTTGGATCACAGAGGATTACAACTGGGGCAGGGGAGGATTGTCGGTGGGGGGTATCAGGGATGGGGGGAGTGCATGGGAGGAAGTTCACATGAACATACATAAAAGGTATATAAAATTATTCAGATGCTCATGGGGCATGGTCACAGTGAGTGGAGAACCACTCAATAAATGAGAGAATACTGAAATCCCATCCTGGAGAGCTCTGCCATATTCTCTAAGGGAGTAGCAACAGTCCTCGAAGTGCAGGGGCAGTGTCTGGCAAAGGAGGATGACCCACTGATGGGCTCTTGTTATTGATTACTAACCTTATAAGTCTTTGCTCTTGAAATTGACACTTAGCCTATCGTTATGGGGTGCCTAAAGGTTTCCTCCTGAGAGCCTCCTTGTTGCTCAAATGTGGCCTCTCTCTAAGCCAAACAAATACATTTTGATTCCTATTCTCTGTAAAGCCTTGCTTCTACTGTAGGGAAAAGGGCAAGCATGATGATATAATGGATGTGAGAGCACTTTGTAAGTTAGCATCCAAATGTTTCTGACTAGCTTCTACTAATACCTAGAAGACAGATTATCTGTTTCTTCAGTTTCCCTCTAAAGGCTACTCTAGAAATGGAATCATCGAACTGTTCTGAGAAATGGGTATAAGGTGATTATTTTGTTGACAAACATACTACAGTTTTCTCATCTCCTCCCACTGTTAGGGTTTAAAAAAAAGCTTAGATGTCTCAGAAATCTTAGAGGATAATGGAAAGCTTTAAATATCTCAGTGCTCCTGTTCTAGTTTACTAGGCTGCCAAAACCAGATACTGTGAAATGGGTGGGCTTTTAACAATGGAATTTATTAACTTACAAGCTTAGAGTATTGAGGCTGAGAAAACGTCCAAATCAAGGCATCATCAGGCAATGTTTTCTTCCCAAAGAAAATGTCACTGATCTTGGACTACTCTGTCACATGGCAAGGCACATGGTGGCATCTGCTGATCTCTCCCCTCTCTTCCAGGTTTCATTGCTTTCAGCTTCTTATTTCTGTGGCTTTCTTTTTCTTTGTCTGAATTTCATTCTTTTATAAAGGACTCCAGTAAGAGGATTAAAACTCACCCTGAATGAGATAGGTCACATCTTAACTTAAGATTCTAAACACCAAAAGATCCTATACTCAATGGGTCCACACCATCAGGAATGGATTAACTTTAAGACAGACTTTTCTGGGATCCACAGAGCTTCAAACCACCACAGCCCCCTTCTTAGAAAGTAATTGCAAGTTAGCACAAAGTACTACCTACACTAAAATGGAAAATCAAGTAACTTAGAACCAGAAGGTCAAGATGAATTTAAAGTTTAGTAATTGGTTCAATTTCTAGTTATTTTTAGTTAAGGGCCCTCAGAGCTTTACATATCTTCAGTAAACTTAATATGTTGTGATGAGAAAAAATACATATAAAAAAACATTACCTCCTTTTGACAGAGTTGGAAAAGGGTGATTAGAAAGTGTAACTTATTCAAGTTATTCAAACTATGCTGCTCTAGGTTCCCAATAAGCCCAGAATATATTAAACCCCTCTTCCTGAGAAAATTGAGGTATACACACTTAAGCAGTACCTAAATAAAATGTGAAATGGCCATTCTGAGCAGCTCTCTTTATTTGTGTATTCCAAGCCTCAGCTGCAAATCTGAGGTATTTTCAGAGTGTCCACCTCCTTTCCAAGAGTTCATCTGAGGTGACATGCAGAATCAACCATTGCCCAGAACTGCCATGCTTCCAAATACTTACAGTCTTCCACTATCATCCCTTCTCAAACATACAATGCCTAAAGCATTCCTGGTGCTAGAAGGAAGTAGCCTCTATGGGGAAGGCACCTGTGGCTTCTCTCCAATGCACACTCTTGACAGCTTGGCCTACTCAAAGATTAGGGCTAAGGTTTGGGCAGCACACTTTTCAAGGCTGTTTTATGAAATATATAAAATATTCAAGTCCCATCTTTAAACTCTGACACTGTCCCAAAGCCTTTGAGATTGATAAGCAGCTGCATCTGGCTCACTCTGCACACTAGTATTATAATTAAACCAGATTTATCAGGAAACACACTCACAACTGTGGTCCCTGTTGCCAGGATGCTGACGCTGGTGCAGTCAAAAAATTCTGATCAGTAAACTTGTATTACTTCCCACTCTCTCTTTATTTTATTTAAATGAGATCCTCTTCCTCTTGGAACAAAAAGGGATTCATCACTTAGTTCATGCAGAAGACTGGGAATTTGTAAACCAGAATTTAATTTCTTCAACCCTGTGTGCATAAGAATCACCTGGGAAATGTATTAAAATGCAGATTCCTGAGTTCCACCCCTCAGCTTCTGGTTCTTTAGTTAAGGGTAAGGCCTGGGAATTTGCTTTTTCAACAAGCACTCCATGTGAATTTTGATGCAAAGGTGGTCTACAGACCACACTTAGAAGAATGCATATGGATTTTTTAAAAAGTAACTGTCAGCCCTCTACACAAGGGTTTGAATAGGAGGGATAAGAAATAAATTTTAAAAAAGAAGTGAAAAAACTAAAAATTACAAAATTTTTAAACAAAATTTTTTAAGTAACTGGCTTTCCTAAAATTTGCTTCTACTTTGAAATCATTGGAGACCTATGCTTAAGTCCTACCTCTTCTATTTAGAGGCTATGTGACTGAGCAAATCACTCAACCTCTAAACCTCTAAACCTTACTTGTGAAATGAGAAAATAATCCATTTTTGAATGTGCTGTAATATCCACAGGTGATAATGCAGGGGAAAAACGTGCTGGAAAAAGGTGGGAACTCAGATGACTTGCCCCACCCCTCCTATACCATCCCCCAGCTTGGTGTCATGGCACCCACTCATCTCTTGGGGACCAGCCTCCCTACCTGTGAATGAGGTGGCACTCTTTGTCAGTGTCCTATCCTCTCCCCACAACCACATGAAGATGCCCGAATGCCTTCAAAGCACAGGCTCTTCTCAGAACCACAGAGAGGAGTCGCTGAAAAACATCTAAGATTCACAAACTCTACATTTCAATAGCTATAACAAAGGGGCTTAAACTCCCTTTAAGTGTTCAGTCTAATTCTAAATTGGCTGAAACACTGGCTATAAATTATACTCCTTGATAGAGAATATGCTCATTGCCAGCTTGAGTTTGGGAAGCCCATTGAAAATAAAAAATAAAAACAAAATAAAACACAATACCAACAAATTCATTTGTCAAATCTGCTATTATAATTTGCTAATCAGTCTGTAATAGCAGAACAGAGCATAGCTATTTGATCTGGTTTCCAGTAGGCCCTTGGAACTGAAATATACAGCACCTTGACATTTAAACACAAAAAACACACAAACATTTTTTAAAATTATATACAAAAGCACTGGGTTTTGCCTCCTCCTCTCCCGAAGTAGGGGGCTGAAGAGGGTTGAAACTGTTGCTGGAAATTAAGTAGGGCAACAATACAATTCAGCAAAGTTTATTCCCTTAAATTAGGGAATAAATAAATTAGGGTATAAATTAGGGACATCTGTCCCACAGATGTCATACAATCTCATCAGACTCCAGTCCATGCATTTCATATAAAGTGCCCAGTATTGCCAAATGCTTTTCCATGGCAGAAAAGTAAAGGCTGAGGTCCCTCTGCATCTCAATACTGAAAGCTTCCTTCTGGTGGTCACCCTCCTTTATGGTTAATGTGGCCATAAGATCTTCATAGGATGGATCTGCCCTCAGATTGCAAAAACCCCTAAAACTATCCGGCGCTGGTGTTGCTGTAATGTTTTACCATATGTATTATTCAGGGCTGTCTGGATGTCCTTTTCTCCATTTTTCACTTCTGTCAAAAATCCCTTTAAATATTTGAGAGCTCTCTTCAGCCACAAGAGTGCTTCTGTGGCCGAGGTCCTAACCTGGGCTACACCAGCTCCTTGTCCTGCAGCACTATCTTCTGAAGGGTGGTAACTCTTCCTTGTTGGTTATAAACTTCAGATTTTCTTTCTTAGTATTTCCAACCAGATCCAGCTTAACAGGAGCAAACACTGTAGGGCCAAGTTTCTCTAATACTGGAACCACAGCATAACGGAATGCCAAGAATACTTCTGTGGGAATTCCACTGTCTTCCAGAAGTTCAGTGTCACTAAAGCTGCTGTTCATAGTACTAAAGAAAGTACGGATAAGTTCTTTGCCTTCTTCCCAGTGTGGATTCTGGAGAGCTACTTGAGGAGTTCAATCCAGACTGTGCCATGAGACCATCATGATTTCCCATATTTCCTCCTCCATCTTCCTTCATTATTTCACCTTGGGCTGTTAAATTTAATCTATATTTCCTTCTCTTGATATGCTGTCGATTTCACTGCATATCTATCACTATAGATTCTCACTGAAGATTTCAAAAACAAAGAGCTTTTGTTTTTTGTCAGGATTTGTACATCATCAATCTCCATATTTAAAGATCCATTTTCACAATTATTCAACTCTATTTGCCTTTCCAACGAATTGAGTCGGTACAATAGGATTCTTCATCTCACTGGAGTTGAGCTTGGCCAGCTGCTGTGATCCAGGGAGAGTGTAAAGGGCAGCTTGAAGATGAAGGCTACATTTGGGATCTGCATGCACTCATCCAAGATCTTCAGCAGAGTTGATTTCAACAGAGTTCCACATCAATTCCCTCCTCAGAGTTGTACGCACCAGTTGTGGTCACTCCTTTTGTTTTATCTACTTTGCTAAAGAAGGGGGCCACAGTAGAGTCTTAGTTCTGACATTTTGGTTTTCAGGTTTTCAGTGTTTTTTGTAAACTCTCTCCTTCTTGGTCCTACTGTCAGTCAGGCAGGCCATGGCTGACCCCAGGACCACCAGCCACTGTTGTCTCAGCCAAACTTCTCGCCTTCAGGTAGAAATGCTGTTGCCCAGGAATTATCAGGTTCATGCGTGGGTTCTCTACAGAATAAACTTGGATTTCACAGACAGCCATTTGGATGCTCCCTTTGCAAACTTTCCAGGCATCTTCAGGAGAATCATAATAGAATAACATCCTCTCCACAGAGAGTGAAACATCAAGGCTGCCAACCACTTAGATACTTGATCCACCTGTACAGCACCTCTCCATGATGCCCATGACCCCTCTGCTCTGCTGTGCGGGGGGCTGTTTCCCTGTGCACACCAGCCCCCTCACTGCCCCAGGTCCCAGGAGGGGCCACTCCCAGTGCCTGAGCCCTCAATATTCTTTTTTGCTCTTGTTTATACAAGGTTCTTACTGAATAATTTTTCCCCTTCAGCAGCATTTTTGCCATTAATACCATAGTATGATACTTTATAGTCTGAGCTTGCCTCAAACTGAGGAATAACAGAATTTGGCCATTTTTTACATTATAATAAAGGGAATTATATTTGATACTGATAGATGAGAGTTCAAAAGAAGAAAATGTAAGCTCCCAGAGAACAAAGGAATTTTTATGGAGTTATGATGAGACCCAGGTCTAATTCTGATAGTCTGAAATAAATCTACTATAGTGAGTCATTCAGAACAACAAAGAAAGCCACAACGGTTTTTCTTCATGACAAAGGATGATGTGAATTTCCATAGAAACAATTTACTCCTTGAGCATGTTCTAATAATCAATGAACACAAGTTCTTTTCTATTTAAAAAAAAAAAAAAGAAATAGGTTTCCTCTTTTGAGTTTCTGATTTCCATAAAGGCATGACTCATACCTGTTTTGTTTATGGTACACCCTCTATCTAAAACAGTGTCTAGCACATTATAGCACCTAAGTAAAAATTTATTGAATGGATATTTATTCATTGAGCCACTTGGAATATTTTTTAAAACAAAAGGAATTATAAAAATGAGTATTTTCATCTTATCCATTGAGATCTCTTTCCTCAACTCTCCCCTTCCTGGACAGTGAATTTCCCAAATATGGTTAAAAAACTTAAACTGGGCATTTTACTGGAAAGCATCTATGCTTCAGAATCAACCTAACCTGGATTTCAAATTCTTATGTATGGTATTTGACAATTTACAGAACTTGGTTGGGCCTCAGTCTACTTCTATAAAAAAAATAATACCAGTTAGTGCTAAATAAACTGTAGCTATTAGTATTAATATCTAATGGTTTAGAAAATGTGGCAGGCAGGGTATACAAATGGCAGAGCAGCCTGTGTTTCCTTTTTCCTCTGTATACCCCCAAAAGGATAAGGTTTGAGAGCAACATCTCACATTCCTTTCCATCTCCTCTCTTCTTTAAGTATTTGAAGGCAGCACTGTTATAATTGTTTTGATTCTTTTCTGTGACTCCAACTCATCCTCTCAAGTTTATTGGCTTCTTCTCACTCTTAAATGTCAATAATGGCTAATTCACTATTCAGACCACAGCTCTTTCTTTCAAGGATTTGAAGTCTATGTAACTACTATACATGCAGTACTTGCCATTTGTCAGGCACTGTTCTAAATGCTTTATAATCATTATTTTATTTGATCCTTACAACAACCCTGAAAAGTAGGTATTATTATTGACCTCCCCTCAATTTACAGATGAAGAAATTAAGGCACAGAGAGAGTAATCCATGGTCACAAAGCTAGTAAAAGGCATGTTAGGATTCCAAACAGGCAGCCTGGCTCCAAATTCTATGCTCTTAACTACTATACTAGAAGTTACCGCTAAGAACTTAGAAATAAAGGAAAAGGATCAACCTTTGAGAAGAGTAATAGAGCTGAGAATAGATATGAAAAAATACCTGAAAAAGAAAAAATAGTAGGGAGGGAGGAAGGAAGGAATTTAGAACGTGGTACTTAACTGTAAACTATTTTTTAAAAATCACAATGGAAGTCATTAGCTAAGGAAGCATATAAAAAGAAATGAATAGTGTCAGCCACCAATTTTCAGTTCTATTGGATGGCCTTCATATAACACGATGGATGCATCAAGCTATTTTAGCTTGATCCATAAGACATTTCATTTATCTCCTTTCAGGAGACAGTATAATACAGTGATTAAAATCTTGTCCTTCAGAGTTTAATTGTCTGGATTAAAAAATTAGTTTCACCAAATACTATTCATATGACTGACTTATCTAGCTAACCCTAACTCCCACCCCCGCATGCATATGGGACTAATAATGGTATCTACCATGTAGGAACGTTGTGAGAATTAAATTATATAATATATGGAAAGCCCTTAGGACAGGGCCTGCCTCATAGTAAGTACTCATTTTATTATCTTACTCCTTCATACTGACTCCATATTTAACAAGCATTCTTCTGATTCTTGTATAGGTATATATGCTGGATATCTTCCATGTGTCTTCCCAGATCTATTTGTTCTCCGTTCTTTGCTACCCAGTCTTGTGTCCCAGAAAGCTGACCTATATGGATGACATCAATGTGTTCCTTGACCTTTGGCTTCTAGTTGGGTTCAGTCAATGAACAGGAAATGAGAAGAAAGAAGACTCGTGAAGTTGGAGTATTTTTTCTTACAGTTCCCTCCCTTATGGGATCATTGTAGGCAAGCTGGATAATTTTGATTGAAGGTCAAGTCTCCTATCATGCAGTCCTCTTCACAAAGCTCTCTCTCTCTAGGTTCTGATAGCCATTCCCTCCATGCCCCTCCAGACATGATGTGCCATTGTTGATAACTCCCAGATACTGCACTCTCCCTTATAGGGTTTCGACATCTTGTCCATACCACTATACATAATCCCTTTATTAAGCTTGCTGCAAGTTTCCCAACTTGAGCGTGCTGTTTCTTGTCAGGATCGTATTTAAATACAGTTTGCCTACATGCATAGATTGTGCTAATCATACTGACTTCAAATATAGTCAGTTCCCATAACAGGGATGATTTCTCACAGCATATCTACACATTGGTTTCTGATTTGACTTCTCAATTAGTTTGCCCACAGGAGGTAAGGCAATAGTCAATTCAACATGACCTTTCCCTGCACACTTGACAGTTAATTTTCTTGTGGTAAATGAGAAAGAGGACAGGCGAGAGCAAAGCTGAATGGATTTGACCCTTCCTATAGAAGGCCCAGAGCCTTCAGCCTTTCTACAAACAGCAATGCTATATTTCATTACATTTACTTATGTGTACTGATTTCTACATTATTTAGATGAACCAATCTAACAAGATGCCTCTGCATATTCAAACAATGATCTGAAAACAATTTTTCAGACTGCATTTATTTTGAAGTACATTACTTAAACTTAGGTAGGTGATAAATATTAAAGGACTATTTGAAAATTTGAACACTGATGCTTTAAGAAATGTTGAAATGTTTCTTTTCTATTAAGTCTAAAGTACAATAAGAAAATGGGGGATGAAACAATATTTTAGACAAATCAGCACTGACCCCCTAGGCCTAAAATTTGAAAGGGATCACTATATACCAAGTAGAAACAATAATGCCTCAAATTTGGCTTCTTCAACTTCCTTTTTATTTATTTACTTTTCTAGAAATGTTTAAGTGAAACCCCAAAAGAGATGGCTTCATTTGCTTAATATACTAAGAGTAAAGCAGTAGAAATTAAGATGGGAGGGGTCAGAAAAGAGAACAAAGATGATATAGATAAATACAATGGAATTTTGGCTTCAGAGAAAGTCCAGATTTATTGAAAATGTAAAGGTTATGTGGCCCTTCTATATCCAAATATTAATCCATCCTCATATATCTAATGGCTTAGCTTATTTTATTTTTGGACAACACTACCCTCAGAGAAGATTCTTCTAGTAAGAAAAATTACCCATTAATTTTAGTTCTTCCATTCAGGCCAAACAGAAGAAATCTAGATATATTACAGATATTTGAAGCTAGCTTTCACCAGGGTAAATTGCTCCAGTTCCTTTAAACATTTCTCTTATGCTTTTGACTTCTAGTTCCCTCACAAACATGCTGACATGGGATGTTGTCTTAGTTTGCCATGACTTCTATAACAAATACCACACAGTGGTTGATTTAAACTACAGGAAATTATTGTCTCATGGTTTTGGAGACTAGAAGTCCATAATCAAGATGTCAGCAGGCCATAATTTCTCTGATGTCTGTAGCATTCTGATGATCGCTTACAGACAATCAATCTCTAGCTACCTTTCATGGTGATCTATTTCCTTTGGTCTCTTCCTATAGCTTCTATTTCTGTGTCCAAATTACCTTTGCTTATGAGAACTCCAGTCGTATTAGATTAAGGCCCACCGTGATTCAATTTGGCCTCTTCTTAGCATCTTTGGAGATACTATTTACAAATAAGTTCATGCTCATAGGACCAGGAATTAGGATTTGAACATGTCTTGTGGGGGATATGGTTTACTCCCCAACAGATATCAAAGGTCATTTTCACTAGATTCAAGATCTCTCGTATAAAATAAGATTTGGGAGAGAAAATCAAGATATCTCTCCTTCTGCCTCTAGCACAGTTTATATGGCTTGGGCAAAGTACTTGGTCCTTCAGAGCTTCCAATTTTACCTGTAAGACAAAGAGAATAATCACACTTCCAAGCATGATGTTGGAATCATATTTCCAAGAGAAGATGTTGGAAGGAAGAAGGCCCAATGGTCTTTCAGGATAGGATGCTATATAAAGTAATACATACTTCAATTAATAGCTACATTAGAGGTTCAAAATGTAATAGAGAAGTAAAGGAGGAAGACACAATTTCAGTTGAGAAAATCAAGAAAAATTTAATGGAGAGAAGAATATATACTGTTCCAATTTGGATTTTAATTCTGAACTTCAATAACCTTAAGTTTTTACTACATTAGATAATTATCAATTAATATCAACTAATAAATAGTACTTACTTCACAAAGCTACTTTTCAGGCAGATGAAATCAAGTATGTGAAACAACTTTATAAACAGAATAGCCCTATACAAATGTACAGGAACACATTTATTATTGAATTTTAAAAATGAATAATTAAGAAATGAAAATCCCACAAAGGAATATGCATGAAAGATGCATTGCTTTCCTTTATTATTTATAGAAATAAAAACCAAATATATGTATATTCATTTACTCATTCAATAATTATCTATTAAGTACCTGCTTTATATCAAGCAATGGAGATACAAATAAGATACTACACCAGACCTCAGTCTAGCAAGGGAGACAGCCATACAAACAATGAAATGGAAAGTGCTTTGATAGAGTAAAGGAGAGAGTGATTGACTTTTTCTGGGTAAGTTGAGTAAGTTTTGGCTAAAGAATCAGTAACTGAGTCCAATCTTAAAAGATGGGAAAAGTAAGGAAAAAGCATTGTTGACACTAGGAACTGCTATTAGAGGACAAAAAAGTGTAGGAGTGCTTGGCGCAAAACCTGGAGGGTGAATCAGTACTAGATTTTTAGTAAAGACTTGAAACTTCAACCTAAAATCAATGGGAGTAAATAGCATTTAAGCAAAGGATTAATTTGACCAGATTTTTGTTTTATAAAAAGTATTCAAGTGAAAGAATCATTGAAGTGGAGGGGGTCATCAGACTAAATTAATGAAACATCTTAGAGATATTTCTTGAAAGAAAATGGGTTATTATTCTCAAATATGTATAACTGGAAAGACTAACAATAACTAATAGATATTTTAATAAAATGATTAGAACTATTTTGAATTAGGATATGACATCATTTTTTTTTTTTTCAGATTACTTGGAGAAAACAGCTTTCTAGCATTGGTTAAACATCTCTTTTCTGATGGAAACATTAGCCTGACTATCTGAACTTCACATTTTAGCAAAAGCTTTGAAATCAAAATAAATCTGGCTTTACTATTTGTAGTTGATTGGTGCTAAGTAATTTGACAGACAGTTACAGCTCCTCCTCTGTCTGTGGTTTGCCCTCTATCAAATTTCCCATGTGGCTTTCAACTTAAATAATAGTTCCACAGGTAGTCTTCACTGACTACTCCAGATCCATTCTTCTCCTCTAATTTTCTATAGTACTTGGATTCTGGACCATTCATTTATTCACTCATTCAGACAACAAATAAATGATCACTCAATATGCTCTAAGCACTAAGTATTATTGCAATATTCAAAGCAAGAGACAATGAAGTACTGAAAGGGACAATGTATTCAAATGTTCAAGGCAAAGGCTAGAAGATGAGAGCCAGTATAATTTAGCACATTCTATATATTGTCTTGCAATGTTTGCTATTGCTTCAAATATATGAGTAATGTCTTTCCAAACAGACTGTAAACTCCCAGTTAGAACCAAACACTGGATATTCAGTTATTTTGAACACTTAGCATAGTGTAGAACTTACTTAGTAGGCATTTGATAAATAATTGTTGATCAGATATACACAGAATCAACTTAGGGAGGGGTTGTCTTTCTCTTTAGAAGATAATGGTAGAAAATTACTTCTTGTTGCCTTCCTCAGTTTAAAAATTTTCATTTACTTCTTCACAGCTAATCACTTTTTTCTTTTATCTTATCTTAGTGTTTGTTTCAGAACTCACTACTCTGCACTTTATCCGGAATTTATATAGACTTACCATTTGTTCATATGAGAATCAAAAATTTAAACAACCTCCAGGAATGCAATTTATTTAGTGAGAAGCAGATGAAGTCTTGATCTTCCTCAGACTTTGCAAAGGTGTTATTAACACACTAATAATTAACACAATATCATAAAGTTTGCTTTTAACCTGATGTCCCAATAGGCAAAGTTCACTTTAGAATCTCTTTAATGAATAAATCTTCAAGCTCTAGATAGTTCAATGATGGGTGGTAATTAGCTTAGATGAACACAAATCCTCTGCACTCAACACATGAGTATTCATCCTATAACATTCCCAAGTAAAAGCAGATTAATTTAAGCCTACTTTTCAACAAGCAATTAACAAAAACAAACCATAAGTCCTCAAATTCAAAGAGGAAAATAATAGTTCTTTTCAGAGGTGAGAATAAGAGGAGATTAGGAAAAATAGATCACTAAATCTATTCCCTTTCAATATCAAGCTGGTCATTACAATTTGCTCAAAAATATTTAATTGCTTTCCTGACATGTTCACAGTGCTGTGCTGAATACTGTGGGGGAAACAAAGATTGATAATAGATGCACCCTGCTCTTTAGAATCTCACAATCAACTAGAGGTGACATGAACATCAAATTATTGCTTAACATAGTTGTAATTATCCTGTACTGGAATTAGAGACCTGAAGCTTAGCTTAGAGAATGCTCTTCACTAATAAGGAATACAGTATGAAAGAGGAAATATTATGGGTAAGGGAGCAGCAAGGTGAACAGAATGATAGGAAACTTGGTTTTTAAATTGGAGTGGGGAGTGGGAAGTAACATAGAGAATTAGAGTAGATTAAAGGACAGCACAAAAAGGAAAAGATGCCCTTCTATACACACAACTCCTTTATTTCCCCTTTCTCCTATTAGGTTTATAGCAAAGGAGACTATTTCAAACTAATCCACAGAGGGAAGCACAGAGACAAGGATGTATCTAGTTACCTCTGGGTCCTAGAAGGACCACAGACAATACTCACATCTGAAGACTTAGGGAAATGAGAGAGCCAAGTCTTATGCTAGCTGACCCACAACACAGGCCAATGTGGAAATATAGTGAGTTCAAAATTGAGGGTTTTGGTGTTAATTAAGATAAAAGTTTGACTACTAGATAACAATAACACATAAGCTACTTATTGAGTGTGATGCTTTTACAGGTTTGCAGTGGGAGGGGCAGCCCCTCTCAACAGGAAACCTTCCAGAGGAAGCACTAAAAGAAAACACCCCAAAGGGGAAGTAGAACAAGGGAGAACTCTCAGACTCCTGGGGCAGAGGGAAAGGAAGCAGGGGGAAGGGGTGTACCTATGTTTCCAGGTGATGTCACAGAGAAAGCATGATAGGAAATCTCTAGACCAGAGAACTCCAAGGGACTGAAGTGGTTTGGGACCTTATAAATACAGAGTTTTATCTTATCAACTGCAAGTAGATGTGTTCCTCAATTTTCTGGGGTAGGCAAAGAAAGTCAACTATAAAAGGCGAAAATTTTCTCATTTTGGGCAATTTTTAGAGCAATTGGGTGTGTAAAACTTTGAATTTGTAACCAGAAGCCTTTGCTAATGGACCCAGGCTGTTGTCTTTAGCTATTTATATAACAGAAAGCCAACCAAGAAATTCCTTCTCTTGGTCTTAGAAGCAGATTATGAGAAGATGATTCTTATGAAAGTGATTCACTAGGAAGTATTCCCAGGAAGAACCAATAGAGTAGGGAAATAGGAATTGGTAGGAAAAGAGGCCAAGCAAGGATGCAGTATTTAGAACAACTAAACAGAGGATAACTTTGGCTCAAACCCACAGGGAAATTCTGAAGGTCACATTTCAAAAGTTTTTTCCAGTAAGGAGGCCAGGGGACTGGGGTATTTATATTCCCATACCCCTCAGTCATTGGTTAATAGGTGCCTCCAATGGGGAAAGGAAGCAGAACTGGAATATTTGAAAAGCCCATGAGCAGGGTTCCAACAGAGTCACCGGTGCTAGCTATTGGGAATGAAATGGAGAAGCACTAACTGCAACTGCTACATTCTTTAATAACTACTGTGAGTGATGACAAAGATATCCAGCAGAAATCTGTGCTCCTGAGAGTGACAGAGTTGGACTCAAATAAGTCCTCCCTGCACATGGTCCATCAGTCCCTTCTATTCAAATATATATGTGCTGCTAGAGGTTGTAGGTATACTTCCAGAGACTGGAGCCTCTGGCCTGCCCATGTGCCAGCTGTGCCTGGAATCTCGGTGGAGCTGCTCCTCCTACTCTACAGCTCAATGGACTCACCCAAGTCACCTGGTGAGGAGATGATGATGGACAACGGTCATCCCAGGGAATGGAGAGAGCCTGCAGCTGCAGGCAGGATAATCCCATCTACCTTATCCATGGAATATAAACCCCCTCTCACTTGGAGGTGGAGTGGACATCAGCATCCCAAACTCCTCAGGATTGGGGGGAGAGCTATGGACTAGAGTGGACTTAATGGTATTCTGTTGTAGACATAATGTGATTCAAGCAATGGAAGAAATTACAACAGTGAGTGTGAGCCAGTAACCCCTGGACACTTTGGGGGCAGGGAAGGGAAAAGCAGTTGTAATACAGGAGCTTTTTCAGGACTTGGTAATTATCCTGAGTGACATTACAACGACAGATATAGGCCATTTTACATCAGCATATACCAGGCAGAATTGTGTGGGAGAGAGCGTGGTCTACAATGTGAACTATGGTCCATGCTTAGTGGCAAAGCCCCAGGATGTGTAAATCCATTGCAGGTGATGTGCCACACTAATGAAAGATGTTCATGTGGGATGTTATGGGAGGTGTAGGGGTGGGGAACATGGAAATCCCTGTAATTTTTGTGTAACATTTATGTAAGCTAAGCATCTTTTAAAAAAAAAAAAATATATATATATATATATATATAACCTGAATAAATAAAGTACAAAAAGTACAAGGAAAAAAAAATACTCAAGGGAGTGTTTTTATATGTGCTGCAAAGCCAAATAGTCTGCTAAAAACATGGGCTGAAATTTCGTTGAAGACTCATGCGTTTTTCTTTCCATTAATTTGGGGGGGGGCATGCTAATTGTGCATGCTACTCCATAATAACCATGATTCTTTTAATATAAAATTAATGTTTTAAATGATTCAACATTTAATAAAATGTGACTTTGAAAAAAAAAAAAAGATATCCAGCAGAGTGGGATATGGGCAAAGTGAAGAATCTGTTTCTATGTTCAGTTTTTTACTTAAACATACACAAAGTACTGGTTTTCACATATATTTTCTGTTCAAGAAACTTGTATTTTAATAAGGGCACTAATAAAAAAGTTAAGAACCCAAACTCATGTCATATTTCAAATATTCCCCGGAGGGAGAGAAAGTAGGAAATTCTGTCACCAAAGGCAATATTGTATTCATGGATTTATCTTTCATTCAGCAAATCTTTATTGAATACCTACAAAATATCATATACTTTTCCAGAAAAGAGGAATTTCACCACGAACAAAATAAACAATATCCCTTTCTTCTTGAATCTTACATTCTATTTGTGAGCAACTGATAACAGACATTCAAATGCATTAATACATAAGATAATTTCAGGCAATAATACTAATTATGAAGAAAAATAAAGCAGGAAGGGTTTAAGAGTGATGTTGAGGATGCTATTTTAATAGGGTGCTCCAAGAAGTCCTCTTTGACAAGTAACATTTTGTCAATGCACCAAGTAAAGTGAGCAACTGAGTCAAAAAGATATCTGGGGGATAAGTGTGCAAGTAGGTAGAATACCAAGTACAAAGGTCTTAAACCAGTAGAATATTTGGCATGTTCAAGGAACAGAAAGGAAACCAGAATAACTAAAAAGCAGTGAGTTAGGGGTAAAAGGGTAGGAGATGAGGTATAAGAAGAAGGTACAATAATAATATTGTAATTATTATTTTGTTTTCTTATTATTTTTATTGGTTTATTTTATTTTTGCTTTGTTTTTCAGGAGGTTTTGGATCACAGAAGGGTCACAACTGTGGCAGGGGAAGATCACTGGTATGGAGTGTTGGTGGGAGGGGATGTGTGGGGAGGGGTGCACCTGGAACATGCCTCTATGTCATATGAATATGTTCAATTGGTGATGGGACGTTGTCTCAGTGGGTGGAGACCCACACAAGAACTAAAAGAATATTGAATTCCCATCCTAGGAAGTCCTGCTACATTGTCTAATAGAGTGGCAAGAATCCCCCAAGTATATGGGCAGTGCCTAGCAAAGGAGGACAGACCATTAGGCCAGGCCCTTGATATTGATAGTTGTACTTGTGAAATTGAAACTTAGCCTAGTATTATATATTGCCTAAGAGTTACCCCCTTTTAGCCTCCTTGTTGCTCAATGTGCCCTCTCTCCAAGCAAAACTCAGCCTATAAATGCATTACCTTCCCCCCAACGTGGGACATGACTCCCAGGGATAAGTGTCCCTGACAACAAGGGATTATTACCAAGTGCCAACTAGTGATGCATTTGGAAAAACACCTTGACCATAGGGGAGAAATATTAAATACAAATGAGTTTTTATGACTGAGAGATTTCAAAGTGAGTCAGGAGGTCATTCCAGAGGTTACACTTATGCATATCTTAGGAGGATCTCGTTGACTGCCACAATAAACAGTGCCTCAAACAGCAGGCCTCCTGAGGGCTCTAGAGACATCTAGACACTATATATGTGATCTAGACACTATATCACACAATCTTAGGAATTAGGCACCCTGTCAGTGGGCCTTACCTTGGAATTTATGCTCCCCAATGTAACAGTTAGACTCATTTATGATTTCCCTACACATGGCTCTTCTGTCCCTTTTATTTGAATCTATAATTAGCACTATACTTGTTAAATATATGTCCCAGAGACTTAAATCTCTGTTCATATACCAACTGAGCCCTGAATCTCAGCAGAGTTGCAACACCTACAGTCCAGTTCATTGGACTCACACAGGGCAACTAATAAAAGAATGATAATGGTCAATGCCCATCCCAAATAAACAGATAGTATATACAACCGAAAGCAAGACAGACCCAGCCATCTGCCCCATGGGATCTAGGCCACCTCTCAATCAGAAACAGTGTGGGCATCACCATCCCAAAATCCTCAAGATTGAGTAATGAACAAACATAAGGGGGGAATTCAACTATGGACTAAAGTAGACATTATTATTCTATTATAGACTTACTATTATTCTAGCAATGGAAGAACTTGTATCATTGATATAAAGGCAGTGCCCACCACAGGTTCTGAGAGGAGGGAGAGAGAAGGATAGTTGTAACATGGGGCATTTTTGAAACATTGAAATTGTCCTGCATGACATTGCAATGACAGATACAGATCACTACACATTTTGTCAAAACCTACAAAATTGTATGGGGCAAAATGTAAACTATAGACCATGGTTAGTAGCAATGCTTCAATATGTGCTCATCAGTTGCAACAAATGTATTACACTAATGAAAGATATTGCTAATGGGGGAAAGAATATGGGGTGTGTGGGGTATCTGGGAATCCCCTATATTTTTGAGGTAACATTTATGTAATAAAAAACTTATTTAAAAATAAAAAATAAGACTAAAAAATAGGTAAAAGTAATGTATGCTGTTAAAAGTCAATAATGGCTCAGTCATATGGGGGATGGAGATGCTTCTGGAAGAACCATCATGATGGCTCCCCAAGAAGAACCCCAGTTCAGTTTAAATTTGTATTAGTTGGCTACAGTTTTACTAAACGCCATTTGACTGGTGAATTTGAGAAGAACCACCTTGAGTCTTGAAGTCCATCCCCTTGTGTTCCATACTAATAGAGGACTTATTAAATTCAACCTATGAGATACAGCTGGTCAGGAGAAATTTGGTGGACTAAAAGATGGCTATTATATCCAAGCCCGATGTGCCATTATAATGTTTGATGTAACATCGAAAGTTACTTATTAGAATGTGCCTAATTGGCACAGAGATATGGTACAAGTATGTGAAATCATCCCCATTGTGTTGTGTGGCAACAAAATGGATATTACGGACAAGAAAGTTAAGGCAAAATCTACCACTTTTCACCAAAAGAAGAATCTTCAGTACTATGACGTTTCTGCCAAAAGTAACTACAACTTTGAAAAGCCCTTCCTTTGGCTTGTTAGAAAGCTGATGGAGACCCTAACTTGGAGTTTGCTTCTATGCCTGCTCTTGTCCCATCAGAGGTTGTCATGAACTCAGATTTGGCAGCACAGTATGAACATGACTTACAGGTTGCTCAGACAACTGCTCTGCCATATGAGGATGACAATCTGTGAGAAAATGAAGCCACAGCCCAGCAACAGAAGTCTAGTTTTATATGCAACTGTCCTGTGATGTCAGTGGTGCACCATGTTTGCCACTTTATTATATAGCTAAGCAGAACATGTGGTTAATCTTGGGGGATGCTGAAGGAGATAAATGGGCTTCAGAGTGAACGTGGCAGTTAAAAAAAAATACCTTCATTTTTTTGACCCACATATTTAGCTGTTTTGGAAAGCAGTTGTTTCCATTTTGAGTTTCAAATTTAAGACTGCTCCAGTCACATCACAATATTCAGTGATGAAGTCTTTTTTGTTACTGTCATTCCTATTCCTTTACATTTAGAATCAGAATAAAGTTGTATTTCATATTAAAAAATGGCAATAGTGGTTTCCTCTAATGGGTGTTGGCAGGGAAGGGATATAATCAAGCTCTTTAAAATGCTGGAAAGTGTTTTCTATATCTTGATCTAGACAGTGATTACACTGGTGTATACATATATAAAATTCGCTGAGTTGTTCACTTAAGATTTGTGCATTTTATGTATAGTATATCTCCATTAGAAATGTTTGAAGCCATGGGTTAAAGAAGAAATTAAATGGGAATTATAAAATTAAAAAAAGAAGCAGTGGGGATGGTGGGGGGTGGTGTTGATGTGTATCATTCCATGAAACTCATAGGTGTTATTACTATATAAAATGGAAAGTGATTATCAACATAAGGGCTCATTAGTGTAAGAAATTACTTGGGGCAAGGATCAAAAAATCCTTGGGTATATGGGTATATGACATTGGATTTAACCTTACAACAGCAAAATTTGCAAAACCATGTGGGTGGGAGGAGCATCTCAGGACAAGGAACTATAGGAGCAATTACATAGAGGCATAAAAACATTGATGGGTGTAATCGTTGGCCAATTTGACGTAATTATGAATTCCAAAAATATAATTGGATCATGCTTGTAAACTGATCTGTTAATCTGGGTATGATTAGGTTATGATTAGGGCGTGGAGCCCCACCCCTTGGTGGGTGGGTAATCAAATATAAAAGGCAAGGCAAAGAACAGAGTTGAAGCAGTCTTTTGAGAAGCAATTTTGATGGTGGAAAGAAGGCCCCAGGAGAAGAGAAACAAGCTGTTCACCTGATTGTCTACAGCTGACCTTGTGGAGGAAACAGGAGCTAAGCCTGGAGAGAAATGCAGCCCTAGGAAGAGTGGAACCCCAGAAGCCTGAACCCTGGCAAACGCCGGCAGCTGTCTTGCTCTAACATGTGGCAATGGACTGTGATGAGAGAAGAAACTTAATGCTTTATGGCCTGGTATCTGTGGACTTCTACCCCAAATAAATACCTTTTATAAAGACCAACCCATTTTTGGTATTTCACATTAGCACCCCTTTGGCTGACTAATACAATGGGTATATTAATTTCCTAGTTGCTGAGACAACTACCATACAAAGGATTGGCTTAAAAACAGGAATTTATTGGCTCAAAATTTCAGAAGCTAGAAGGCTTGCATCATCCCAGGCCCAGTATCTTCTGGCTTTCTGCCACTTCTGTCACATGGCAATACACATGGTGGCATCATCTCATTTCTCTTCTGGGTTCCACTGAATGTCAGCTTCTTAATTCTCCAATGGCTTCTCTCTCTGGGTCAAATTTCCCTGGCTTATAAGGACTTCATCCATATTGGATGAAGGCCCACCCTCATTCAGTTGGGCACATCTTAACTAATAACATCTTCACAGGCCATATTTACAAATGGATTCACACCCACAGGACCAAGGGTTGGGACCTGAACATGCCTTTTGTGAGGGACATGATTCAGTTCCCAAAACTACACCCTCTGGACCCAAAAAGGCATGCTCTTCTCACATGCAAAATACATTCATTCCATCACAACATTCCAAAAGCCTTAAATCATCTGAGAACAATGCTAAATACAGTTATGCTCACTGTAAATTAGTTTAATCAGTTATGGATGTGGTCCATTCTGGGGACAAAGTCTTCTGTCCTATGAAACCTAGGAAAGAGTTATCTGCTTCCAATATGCAATGCTGGGACAGGCATAGGATAAACATTCCCATTCTAGAAGGGAGAAATTAGAAGGAAAACAGGAGTCATGGGGTCCAAACAAGTCCAAAAGACAGCAGAGAAAATGCCAATGGATTTCAAGGTCAAAGAGTCATCTATGGATAGATGTTTTGTCCTCTAGGTCTTATAGAGCAGCAGCCCCACCCATTCCAAGGGCTTTCACAACAACCATGCTCTCCATAAATGCCAGGGCCCAGGTCCCACCTTCTCAGAACACTGGAATGGTGGCCAAGCTCTCCACAAAGGCTGGGACACAGGCCCCACCATCTCCTCAGGTGGTGGCACTCTCCCTGAACAATGGGGTGTGATGCCTGCCCCCTCCAAGTGCAGAGGTGGACACACACTTTCCAAATATGAAAATACTCTTTTGTCCCAAGGAGTTATTTTCAGTCCAAACCTTTGTTTCCATGGTTTTTCCCTTGAAGTCATTCTTTCTTCAATTTGTCCCTTCTCTGTCCCTTTCACTCCAGCCTGGAAGTGGTTGTGCTCATACAAATTTTGCAAAAACCTTATTAGCTTTGTGTGCAGTTCAAATGGATCAAAACATCAGACAATAGGACTTTCCACAGATCCTTCCTGAATAACTGCATTTCCAATTCTGACTTCCACTGAAATGGCTGACTGGATACCAGGCTCAGCCGACCCTTCTTTTAGCAAAGGTTTGTCCATTAAACCCTCATGTGGAGCACTGTTCTGTGGAGACTCACTTCCTAGAGGCTAAGGTAGATCCCTGATAGAGCTCTGCTTATGGCCCTAGTTGAAGAACACACTATCTGGATAGACTGAGAATATCTCAGAATATTTCAAACCATCAAGTTCTGATTTCTTTGTGCCTAGGAGTTCTCAGCTTATCCCTTTCCTCTCACATTTTACTATAAGCTGCAAGGAGAAGCCAGGCTGCACCTTCCATACAACTTGGAAATCTCTTTAGCTAAATACCCAAGTGCATCACTTACAAGTTCCACTTTCAATCAGAACACAATTTTGCTAAGTTCTCTACCACTTCATAACAAGGATCACCTTTCTTCCAATTTCAAATAACACATTCATCATTTCCTTCAAAGGCCACATTGGAAGTACCTTTAATATCCAAATTTCTGCCGATAGTCTCTTCAGAGCATAGGCTTTTTCTATCAAGCACCTCACAATTCTTCTGGTCTGAATGCATTACCCAATTCCAAAGTTGTTTCCACATTTGTAGGTATTAGCCATAGCAGAACCCTACTTCTAGTACCAAAAACTGTACCTCATTGAGAAGAAGACATGTGAGCAAAGACCCATGAGGAAGCAAACCATGAAGGCATCAGAGGAAGAATATTCCAGACACAGAAACAAAAAGAGTAAAGGTGTGAATTTTCTCTGTGAATCAAGGAACAACAAAGAGTCCAGTGTGACTGGAGCAGAGTGAGTAAGGAAGAGAACACTAAGAGATTAATTTAGAGATATAGCAAGAACTAAATTGTATATAAAGCTTTGTAGACCATTGTAAGGACATGGATTTTACTCTGTGATGGGAAGCCATCAAATAATAACAGAGAAAAAGATTTATTTATATTATCTCATTTTTGTTGTTGTCTTTTTAAAGGCTATTTTATTTTTTTTAAATCCCAATTAAGAAGTAAAAATCAGAATTGTATAGTGGTAGAGAATCTAGGCACCAAGTCTTGCACACCTTGTAACTCATTTAATCTTAAATCTCTGTGAGTTAGGAGTTAGGCATTATAATTAACCCCATTTTACAGATGAGGAAATGGAAGATCAGAAAGATTTAAAAATGACCTCAAGGTTACGACCTGGAAAATGGCATCACCAAAATCCAAATGTAGGTGATGTGATACAAGAGCCAACACTCTTAACCTCCATGAATAATACCTCTACTGGTTTGAGTCTTTTGTGGACCCAAGAAAATTGTGTTCTGAAGCATGTAAACCTCTTTATATGGGACCTTCTGTTTAGATTCTCTTAAGGGAAATTTTGATTAGATCATTTAAGTTAAGAGCCTTTGATTAGACTGTGAAACCCAGGGTGGCTCTTAATCCTTTACTGGAGTCCTATATAAAGGAGGGGAAAGGAGAGGAAGAGCTGCCATTTTACCCTACCATGTGAGAGAAGACTCCATGACCACCTGTAGCTGTAGAAAGAAAGAAAAGCCCCAAGAGGCTCAAAGAGGTCAGAGGCTGGAATCAGCAGAACAGCTGAACTGAAGCAATGAAGCCCAGAGGACAGGTGAGAGATGAGCCACGTGCCTGATTGCCCACAGCTGAGCTTGGGGAGAAAGCCTGGAGAAGAAGGCAGAGACTAGCAGCAATTTTGCCTTGCCACATGACATGAGTCCAGGATCACCAGCAGCTGACGTTTGGTGAAACAACATCTCTGATGATGCCTTGATTTCGACATTTTCACAGCCTCAGAACTGTAGCTTTTAACCTAATAAATCCCTACTATAAAAACCAACCCAGAAATACCAGTTCTGGTATTTAGTTTGGGCAGCATTTAGCAAATTAAAATGATGCCTAAGCAAGATTAGTGCTTGTTTTTATTAGACAATAGCATCCAAATCAAAAGAGCATGTCATTTCAGTGTATTTAATTTAAACCAGACATAAAGTTCAGTTTTGGACACTACACTTTACAAACTTGGCTACATCCAGAAGAAGAAAGCTATGAGATTAAATATCTCATATAAGAAACAAAAAGAGTTCCAGGAAGATGGTGTTGAAGTAGGTCATTCAGGGTGCAGCACTTTTACAAAACAAGGAAGAAGGGGAAGAAGCTGCCTGAGGAAGCTGTTTTGGGGATCCGCAGATCAGGAGAGTGCCACATGCATTATCCAGGAGGGACTGGGGACAAAGAGACAAGGAGGCTGAAAGGAAAACTTACCCACCCCCTGCAGCTGGGAACAGAGCCCATCCCACAGCCTAGAGAAGAACAGCCTTGGTGAAGCCTGTGGCTGACTGCAGACAGCTGAGAAGGAAACAGGTATATTCCTCCATGGGTAGAAGGAGGGTACAGTGGAAGGCTGAGTATGGTTTCTCTTCCTCAAGCTTAAATGGCAGCACCCAGCTTTGAATTGCAGGCTCAGAAAATCTAGCCACTGAAAACTGAAAGACCCACCTACAGGGAAAGGTTTGCCAAAGAGTGCCATCTGCTGGCCAACTGGAAAAGTGAAGGAAGACAAGGCTTGTCTCTTTTGTCCCTAGTCCCCATCCCACAGTGGATATGATCTGCACCCAATTAGTAGATTCTGGCCCTGTTTTTATCATTTATAAAGGGAAATCTTAAAGTTTAAGAAAAATCGAACCAAATATCAAAGAAGAATGTGAAACAAAACCCCTAGATAGGAGACATAAATTGAGCAAAAGAGTAAAATCACCAACATATTCAAATGCCTAGACAACAGCAAAAACTTACAAGCTATACTAAGAAACAGGAAGGGATTGCCCAACTGAAGGGACAAACCAGGAATCATGATGAGACAGGATTTAAGACAACTAATCAATGATAATCACACTAATCTAATAAATAAAAAATGAGGGTGAGATTAAAGTCTTCAGACAAAAAAAAAAAAAAAAAAAAAAAAAAGGAAAAACTGAGAGTTTGTCACCAAGAGATACTAAAGGATGTGCAGCACCCTGAAAGGAAAAGACAAGTGCCAAAGGCTTGGAGAAGAGTGTAAAAATGAAGACTGTAAGTAAGGGTAACATAAAGGGTAAGAAGACAGAGAACAGTAAGATATGATAATGGAAAGCCAAGGGATAAAATGGATGAAATAGGTAATGCCTTTAGAGCAATAACATTGAATGTTAATGGATTGCAGTCCTCAATCAAAAGCAAAGCCTGACAAAATGATTTTTAAAAGATGAGCTACCTATATGCTGTCTACATGAGCCTCACCTTAGATGCAAGGACACAATCAGGATGAAAGGGAAAGGGTGGAAAAAAGATATTCCATGCAAATAGTAACCAAAAATATGTGAAATAGCAATACTAATATAGGACAAAATAAATTTTAAATGCAGAACTGCTATAAGAGATGAAGAAATTCATTATAGATTAATAAAAAGGAAAATTCACAAGAAGAAATAACAATCATAAATATTTATGCACCTCAGTTCCCCAATATAAATGAGGCACACACTGGCAAAACTGAAGGGAGAAATAGGCATCTCTACAATAATAGCTGAAGACTTCAATATACCACTCTCAGCACTGGATAAAACATCTGGACAGCTGGACAGGGGATAAATAAGGAAACAGGGAGCTTGGATAATATGATAAATGAACTAGAACTAACAGACATTTATAAACATTATACCCCAAAACAGTAGGACATACATTCTTCTCAAGTACTCATGGATCTTTCTCCAGGATAGACTATATGCTGGGTCACCAATAAGATCTCAATAAATTTAGAAAGTTTGAAATTATACAAAGCACTTCCTTAGATTATAATGGAATGAAACTGGAAATCAATTTCAGATGGAAAAAGGGAAAATTCAAAAATACATGGGGATGAAACAACACTCAAATAGTCAGTAGGTCAAAGAAGAAATTGCAAGAGAAGTCAGAAAATATCTCAAGAAAAATGAAAGCAAGAACACAAAATATCAAAACCTATGGGACACAGTGAAGGCAATGTTGAGAGCATAATTTATAGCCCTCAGTGCTTATTTTAAAAAGAAGAAAAAGCTAAAATCAAAGACTTAACTGCACACCTGGAGGAAATAGGAAAAGAACAGAAAACTAATCCCAAAGCAAACAGAAAAAATAAATAACAAAGATTAGAGCAGAAATAAATGAAATTGAGAACAAAAGAACAATAGAGACTCAATAAAACTATATTTGGTTCTTTGAGATCAATAAAATTGGCAAACCCTTAGCTAGACTGACAATGAAAAAAGAGAGAAGATACAAATAAATAAAATCAGAAATGAGAGGGGGGACATTACCACTGACACTACAAAAATAAAAGAGATCGATAAAAGGACTCCAGAAGCAGAAAGAAGATGGCGTTGGTGTAGGAGGGCGCACACTGCAAGCTCCCAGAGCAAGGCGGATTGGGGACGGGGTCCTGCCCTGGGGTCTGTGCTGTGCACACGTGGAGTGAGAAGCTTGGGACATCTATCTGCGTGGATCGGCGGCGTGGACCGAACGGTGGAGATTCGTGAGTTTTGAGGCTGCCGGTGGAGGTTGGCACAGGCGGCTGAGCCCCGCGGTTACGGAAAAATAAAATAAAACAGCCATTTGGAGCCGCGGGCGGGGCGAAAAAGTTTTATTTTCTGGGGAGCTGGCTGCCTGGCGCCCCTTGGACCTTGTGTGAGCAGAGCAAACAAGCTAGTCAGCACCCGGTGAACCGGAGGGGGGATTTTGGTCAGGCAAAGCAGCTGATCTCCCTAGCCACCCAGGGATAAGACCCGGGCCGCTGCGGAGCCAGGAGGAAGGGACACTTCCCAAAGAAGGGAGGGTTCGGCTGGAAGACAGGAAGGGTATTTTATATTTTTAGACATCGATCTGGCTGCCTGCACCGCCCCATAGCTTTGGGGAGCAGATAAGCCGAACTGAAGCAGCACCAGGCTGAGAGCAGACGCGAATCTGCACTCAAACAGATTTACTGAGCAGCCCGGTGACGCTGGACCTCGGCGCCAGAAGGGGCGGAATCCGCCGTCTTTAGCAATCACTGACTAACATCAGAGTTTCAGCTACCCTGGGGAGTCCGGAAAGAGGAACGTGCTTGATTAATTTCCACGGGCCCAGCTAGGGTCCCTTCCGTAAGGGGGTTGGTCTAGAAGAGGAATTATTTTGGGTCCTGCATTTGGCTAAAAAAAAAAAAAAGTGAGGTCACCTCAACAATTGAAAAATAAATTCTTTTTCATTTAGTTTAATAGCTAAAAGCTGCTTCAGGACCTGCATATAGAACCCTGTGGGGAAATTCATTGATAAACACAAGTAGGCAGGAAGGATCCACGTGGACCCTAGGGGTATCATTGACCCCCCTTGTTTCCTTCTTCTTTTTTCTTTCTTTTTTTTTTTTTTATTAGTATTAACTTTTTCCTTTCAGACCTTTCTCTACTATTTCTCTACCTCCTCATAATTCTAGCCTTCTAAATCACTATATATATATATTCCTCCATTTGTTTTCCCAGTCCATTATAGGAAATCCATATTTTTTCCTAGTACTCTACACTGCCTACACAAGTTAAATATTCATCTCATTGAGTCTCATTTTGCCCCTCTTCTAACTTTTATCAACATTTCTATTATCCTTCTGCCTTCCTTACATCTTTTGATTCCTCTGGCCCTAACCTTTTGCCTTCAAGGGAACATAGAAAGAAGTAAGGAAATAAAATAAGAAGAAAAACTGCCAAAGAGAAAACTTAACTCACACACAGAACCAACAGCTAAATAAAATTCTAGAGCATAGAGAAAAGCTAATCAACTGAACAAACCCATCAAGATAATATGATGACCAGAGGGCAACAGAAAAATACAAATGACTCTGAGAAACTGGAAAACATGGACCAGTCCAGTGCACAAAATAAAAACCAGGAAGCAATGCAGTACATCGAACAACTAATCAAAGCTATCCAAACAAATATCATGGACCAACTTAAAGAACTGAAGGAAGAGATTAAGGATATAAAGAAGACACTGGGAGAACATACTGAAAAAATAACTAACACACCTAAAAACGTAATGGATATGACGGCGAACAAAGACACAAGTCAAGAAATGAAAAAGACGCTGGACTCACATGGCAGCAGAATTGAACAGGCAGAGGAAAGAATTAGTGATATGGAAGACAATACAGTTGAAATCAAAGAGATTGTAGAAAAGATAGACAAAAAGATAGAAAAAATCCAGTATGGTCTCAGGGAATTAACCGATAATGCAAGACGCACACACATACGCATTATGGGCATCCCAGAAGGAGAAGAGAAGGGAAAGGGAACAGAAGGAGTGTTGAAGGAAGTTATGGCTGAAAACTTCCCAACTCTATTGAGAGAGATGGATGTGCAGATCCAGGAAGCACAACGCACCCCAAATAGTATAAATCCCAACAGGCCAACTCCAAGACATATACTTGTCAAACTGTCCAATGCTCAAGACAAAGAGAAAATACTCAAGGCAGCAAGAGAAAAGAGAACCATCACATACAAGGGAAGCACAATAAGATTAAGTGCTGATTTCTCAGCTGAAACCATGGAGGCAAGAAGACAGTGGTATGACATAGTCAAAACACTAAAAGAAAAAAACTTCCAGCCACGAATTCTCTACCCAGCAAAATTGGCATTCAAAAATGATGGAGAGTTCAAAATATTCACAGATAAACAGCAATTAAGAGAGTATGTCAAGAAGAAACCAGCACTTCAAGAAATACTAAAGGAATCTCTACAAATTGAAAGGAAAAAACAAAGGAGAGAGAGTTGGAGGAGAGTTTAAAAACAACT
>JAKSZT010031676.1:15484097-15515714 GCA_026826555.1 Tolypeutes matacus
AATTATTTTATTATTTTATTTTATTTTATTATTTTATTATTTTATTGTTTTATTATTTTATTTTATTATTTTATTAATTATTAATTATTTTATTAATATTTTATTAATATTTTATTTTATTTTTTTTTATTTTTATTTTTATTTTATTTTATTTTATTTTTTTGAGGTACCAGGGGCCAGGGAATGAACACAGGACTTCATATGTGGGAAGTCAGTGTTCAACCACTGAGCCACATCGGCTTCCCTGAGTTGGGTTTATTCTTTTTTTTGCTTGTTGTTTGCTGTTTTGCTTTTTTTTTTTTTTTTTTTTTTTTCCAGGAGGCACCAGGAATCAAACCCAGGACCTCCCATGTGGGAGGTAGGAGCTCAACCACTTAAGCCACATCTGCTCCCTCTTTCTTATAATGTAAGTATTTTGGGCTATAAATTTCCCTGCCTTTGCTGTATTCCACAGGTTTTAATATATTGTGTTCTCATTTTCATTCTCCTTGAGATATTTTCTGATTTCTCTTGCAAGTTCTTCTTTGACCCACTGAATGAGTGTGTTGTTTAATCTCCATGTATTTGTGAACTTTCTCTTTTTTCATCTGTTACTGATTTCCAGCTTCATTCCATTATAATCTGAGAAAGTACTTGGTATAATTTCAATATATTAAAATTTACTGAGACCTGTTTTTGACCCAATATATGGTCTATCCTGGAGAAGGATCCATGAGCACTTGAAAAGAATGTTGTGGCAGTTTGATATTATTTATGAATTCCAAAAAGAGACCTTTGTCGGTCCCTTCCCTCCTGCCAGCTGGCAAAGACTGATCTAGGAAACTCCTCTCAGGCTTGCCCCCACCCTCCCAGAATTTGCCCTCTAGACAAAAGGAGCTTTAGGCAAGCTAAAGCCATGTATGAAGCAAAGAAATTGGGCAGCCAGGGGCAAAGGCTTATATGATTTAATCCTGCAGTAAAACACCCTAGAAAGGGAGATCTGTTTCCTTGGGAGTAGAAGGTCATTCAAATTCCTTTAAACAGGAAATCCCAAGCCAATAGCAAGCAAAAGAACAGGCTCAGAAAAAGATAGGGATGACCCTATACTTAGCATTCAACTTGGGCTGACCTTCTTGATAGGAGGACTGTACTCTGAAGGAGAGCACCAGCCAACACAAAGACTATTTGCAAAGAATGTAAAAGATGTTTCTTGCATTGGTTTGATTGGTTTTGTTAGCTCCTGCCACAAAATAAAACCTCTGAGACAAAGCAATTAGCAAAAAAGAATTTTATATTAACAAGACTTTCTTTCAAAAATGAGGTAAAGATTAAGAGATTCTCAGAAAAACAAAAGTTGAGGAATTTCATTACCATGACACCTAACTTTCAAGCAATTCTAAAGGGCATTCTGCAGACTGAAGGGACACAAGACTATTTTTAACCATAAGTGAAATTATAAATGCCAGTAGAATAGTATTGTATTTTTAAAGATGTAATTCCACTTCTTATTTCAAACAGGTGCTAAAATGCAGATGCATAAAAAGTAATGATAAATCTATGGTTTGGGACACACAACGTACAAAGATATAATTTATAATAAAAGTACAAACAAGGTGGGGGGTGAAAAACTATAGAAAGAGTATATGTGTATGCTGTTGATGTTGAGTTGGTATCAAATCAAATATGGCTGTTATGTATTAAGGATATTAAAATTGAATCCCATGGTAAACACAAAAAATATATATGAAAAATATACCAGAAAGAAATGAGAAGAGACTCAGTAAGGTACAAAAAAAATCAAATAAATATGAAAGTAGGCATTAATGGAGGAATTGAGGGCAAAAAAAGATATAAGACATAAAAAGGTCAAATAGCAAAATGGCAGAAGAAAGTCCTGCATAATCAGTAGTGACTTTAAATGTAAATGAATTAAACTCTCCAGTCAAAAGGCAGAGGTTGGCAGAATGGATAAAAAAAGCATGACCTAACTATATGCTGTTTACAGGAGACTCACCTTAAATTCAAAGACACAAATAGGTTGAAAGTAGAAGGATGGAAAAAACATACCATGCAAATAGTAACCAAAAAGACTTGGGGTAGTTATACTAATATCAAATAAAATAGACTTGAATTAAAAAACTGTTATGGGGGAGACTGAAGAAAGATGACATCAGTTTAGGAGGGCACTCACTAACTCACTCTCAGGGGATGGCTGATTGGGGAGAGGATCCTGCCTGAGGGGTCTGTGCTAGTGGTGCAGGGAGCAAGAACCTTGGAGACATTGATCTGGAGGGAGCTGGATGGCAAGGTGGATTGCTCAGGAAAGATTTGTGAGTTTTTCCCCTGCCTGTGGTAGTTGACACAGATGGCTGAGCCCCACCCTCAGGGAAAAAGGCTGCTTTGAGCTCCGACTCCCGCCGGCAACCTGGAGAGAGGGAGTGTTCTCCAAGAGTGGGAGCGTGCTGGCCGAGGGTCAAAAGGGGTTTCCTTACGGTGGATTTGGCTGCCTGGAACCCCTTGCAGCTTTGGTGAACAAAATAGCTGGCTTGAAGCGGCACCAGGCTGAGGGGAGTGGCGAATCTGCTGAGGAAGGTTGATTTACCTAGCTGCCCAGGGATATGACCCAACTCCCGCCGGCAATCTAGTGAGAAAGAGCAGTCTCTGAGAGTGGGAGGGTTCTGACAAAAGGTGGAGAGGGGTTTCCTTTCTGTGGATTTGGCTGCCTGGATCCCCTCATAGCTTTGTGGAGAAGATAAGCCTGCTTGAAGCAGCACTCCGCTGAGGGGAGAGGAGAATCTGCTAGGAAGCCTGATTTACCTAACAGCCCAGTGATACTGAGGCTTGGCTCTGGGGTCGGGGGGCGGGCAGAGTCAGCAAATTTTATTGTTCTGCACTGACAAGCATCAGAGCTTCAGCTCCCTTGGGGAGGCCAGGAAGAGGGAAATGCTTGATTAGTTTCCATGAGCATATTTAGGGTCCCCTCGGTGAAAAGGGTGGTCTAGAAGAGGACTTCTTTTGGGTCCCTTATTTTGCAAAAAAAAAAAAAAAGACAGTCACTTTAAAAAATAAAAAAAGAAATTTTTTTTAAAACTTACTTTAATCGCTAAAATCTGCCTCAAAACCTGCAGATAGAAACTTGCAGGGCAATTGATTGAAGAACACAAGCAGGCTGAGAGGTTCCACAAGGGCCCAAGAAGGAACACTGTTCTTCCTTAGCTTTGTTTGACTGCTTGCTTGTGTGGTTGTTTGGTTTTTCTTTGTTTATTTGTTATCTCTTGCTTTTCTTTCCTCTTTCCTACCCCCCCCCTTCTTTTTTCTTTTCTTTTTTTTTTTTTTTTTTTTTAATTAGGTACTGCTAGCTTGTCTCTTCTTTGCTATGCTTCTCCTTCCATGACTCCCAGCGCTATCTCTTTTCCTTCCTTCATCTTTCTGCCTTCTGCTTTCTGTTGGGGTTCTTACATACCACCTTTTTTCATTAGCCCACAATTTAAGGGTGTCAGTTTCTATTCTATCTATTCTGTTTTCTTCTTTTTTTATTATTAATTCCTTTCAGCCCTTTCTTTACTCTTTCTCTCTCTCCTCATCATTCTGGCCTTCTAAATCATTATATATTTTCCTCTATTTAGTTTCCCAGTCCATTGTAGGTGCTCCACTTTTTTTCCTATTACTATACACTGCCCACATGAGTTAAATATTCATTTTACTAAGTCTTATACGGCCCCTCTTCAAACTTTTATCAATATTCCTATTTTCCTTCTTCCTTTCTCAAATCTTTCAATTCCTCTGGCCCTAATCTTTTGCCTTCAAAGGAAGAGAGAAAGAAGCAAAGAAATAAAATTAGAAGGACAAAGTCTCAAAGAGAAAACTTAACACACACACTGAACCACCAGCTAAATAAAACTCTAGAGCAGAGAGAGAAGCTAATCAACTGAATAAACCTATCAAGATAAAATGATGACTAGAGGGCCAAAAAAATTACAATCCACACTGAAAAACAGGAAGACATGGACCAGTCCAATAAACAAACTAAAAACCAGGAAGAGATGCAGAACATTGAACAACTAATAAAAGCTTTCCAAACAAATATCATGGACCAGCTTAATGAAGTGAAGGAAGAGATTAAGGATATTAAGAAGACACTGGGAGAACATACTGAAGATATTGTAAGCATACATAAAAAGATAACGGATATGATGGTGATCAATGGCACAATCCAAGAAATAAAAAAGATGCTGGATTCACATAACAGCAGATTTGAACAGGCAGAGGAAAGAATTAGTGATGTGGAAGACAATACAGCTGAAATCAAACAGATAGAAGAACAGATAGATAAAAAGACAGAAAAACTCCAGCAGGGACTCAGGGATTTAACCGACAACACAAAACACACACACATACTCATTATAGGCATCCCAGAAGGAGAAGAGAAGGGAAAGGGAATGGAAGGAGTGTTGAAGGAAATAATGGCTGAAGACTTCCTAACCCTATTGAGAGAGATTGATGTACAAGTCCATGAAGCACAGTGCACCCCAAATAGTATAAATCCCAACAGGCTAAATCCAAGACATATACTTGTCAGAATGTCCAATGCTCAAGACAAAGAGAAAATACTCAAGGCAGCAAGAGAAAAGAGAACCATCACATACAAGGGAAGCACAATAAGATTAAGTGCTAATTTTCCATCTGAAACTATGGAGGCAAGAAGACAGTGGCATGACATAGACAAAGTACTAAAAGAAAAAAACTTCCAGGCACGAATTCTCTATCCAGCAAAACTGGCATTCAAAAATGATGGAGAGTTCAAAATATTCACAGATAAACAGAAATTAAGAGAGTATGCCAATAAGAAACCTGCACTTCAAGAAACACTAAAGGAAGTTCTACAAGTTGAAAGGAAAAAACAGGGGAGAGAGAGTTGAAGGAGAGTGTAAGAACAACTAAAAAGACAAAAAGAGAAATAAAACAACATATGACATACATTAACCCAAAGAAAATATGGCTGAAGTAAGAAATTTGTTACAAGTAATAACACTGAATGTTAATGGATTAAACTCACCAGTCAAGAGACACAGATTGGCAGAATGGATAAGGAAGTATGATCCATCTATATGCTGTCTACAAGAAACCCACCTTTGACCCAGGGATTCAAGGAGGCTGAAAGTGTACGGCTGGAAAACAATTTTACAAGCAAACAATAGCCAAAAAGGGGCAAGAGTAGCTATCCTAATGTCAGACAAAATAGACTTTAAATGCAAAATTATTGTAAGAGAGAAAGGTGGACACTATATATTAGTAAAAGGGGTAATCTCTCAAGAAGACAAAACAATCATAAACATTTATGCACCTAATCAGGGTGCCTCAAAATACATGAGGCAAACTCTGGAAAAACTAAGTAGAGAAATAAATATGTCTACAGTTATAGTGGGGGACTTTAGTACACCATTATCACCATTAGACAGAATATCTAGACAGAGAATCAATAAAGAAACAAAGACTCTGAATAATACATTAGAGGATTCTAATAGACATATACAGAACACTACACCCAAATACAGCAGGATTTACATTCTTTTCAAGTGCACATGTATCGTACTCCAAGATAGACCACATGCTGGGCCACAGAACAACTACCAATGAATTCAGAAAAATTGAGATTATACAAAGTAATTTCTCTGACCACAATGGAATGAAATTGGAAATCACTAAGGGCCAGAGAAACAGATTAGGTACAAAGATAGAGAAGTTAAACAACACAATCTTAGACAAACAGTGGGTCAAGGAGGAAATCTCAAAAGAAATCAGTAACTACCTTGAAACTAATGAAAATGACAACACAACATATCAAAACCTATGGGATGCAGCGAAAGCAGTCCTGAGAGGGAAGTTCAAAGCCATAAATTCATATATAAAAAAAGAAGAAAGAGCTAAAATTGAAGACCTAACTGCTCACTTGGAGGAATTGGAAAAACAACAACACACTAAACCTAAAGGAAGTAGAAAGCAGGAAATAACAAAGATTAGAGCAGAACTAAATGAAATAGAGAATAAGAAAGCACTAGAAACAATAAACATAACCAAAAGCTGCTTCTTTGAGAAGAACAATAAAATTGACAAACCCTTAGCCAGACTAACAAAGAAAAAGAGAGAACAGATGCAAATACACAAAATAAGAAATGAGCAAGGGGATATCACTACTGACCCCACAGAAATAAAGAGTATCATAAGAGGATACTTTGAAAAATTATATGCTAACAAAAATGATAATTTAGAGGAAATGGACAAATTCCTAGAAACTCACAAACAGCCTACATTGATGAAAGAAGAAATTGATGAACTCAACAGTCCAATTACAAGTAAAGAGATAGACTCAGTCATCAAAAACCTCCCAACTAAGAAGAGCCCAGGACCAGATGGCTTCACAGCTGAATTCTACCAAACATTCCAGAAAGAGCTAACACCAATCCTGCTTAAGCTCTTCCAAAAAATAGAAGTGGAAGGAATATTGCCTAACTCATTCTATGATGCCAACATTACCCTAATACCAAAGCCAAAAAAAGATACCACAAGAAAGGAAAATTTCAGACCAATCTCGCTAATGAACCTAGATACTAAAATCCTAAACAAAATACTTTCTAATTGCATTCAACAAAATATCAAAAGAATTATACACCATGACCAAATGGGTTTCATCCCAGGTATGCAAGGATGGTTCAATATAAGAAAAGCAATCAATGTAATACACCACATAAACAGATTGAAAGAAAAAAATCACATGATCATCTCTATAGATGCAGAAAAAGCATTTGACAAAATACAGCACTCTTTCCTCATAAAAACACTACAAAAGATAGGAATAGACGGAAACTTTCTGAATATGATAAAGGGTATATATGAAAAACCGAAAGCTAACATCATTTTCAATGCTGAAATCCTAAAAGCCTTCCCTCTGAGATCGGGAACTAGACAAGGATGCCCACTATCACCACTCCTATTTAACACTGTCTTAGAAGTACTTGCGTGAGCACTGAGACAAGAAAAAGATATAAAAGGCATCCAAATTGGAAAATAAGAAGGAAAATTTTCATTATTTGCAGAAGACATGATCCTATACGTAGAAAGCCCTGAGAAATCTACAACAAGGCTTCTAGAACTTATAAAGGAGTTCAGTAATGTTGCAGGCTATAAGTTCAATGCTCAAATATCAGTAGCATTTCTGTACACCAATAGCGAGCAATCTGAGGAGGAAATCAAGAAAAAGATACCATTTACAATAGTAACTAAAAGAATCATATACCTAGGAATAAATTTAACTAAAGATGTAAAGGACTTATATACAGAAAACTACACAACACTGATAAAGGAATTCAAAGAAGACTTAAATAAATGGAAGAATATTCCCTGTTCATGGATAGGAAGACTAAACATCATCAAGATGTCTATCCTACCCAAACTAATCTACAGATTTAATGCAATCCCAATAAAAATCAACACTGTATTGTTTAAGGAACTGGAAAAACTAACTACAAAATATATTTGGAAAGGTAAGAGGCCCCAAATCGCCAAAAACATATTGAAAAAGAAAAATGAAGTTGGAGGTATCACACAACCTGACTTTAAAACATACTACAGGTCTAACAGTGCTCAAAACTGCATAGTATTTGCACAAGGATAGACATACTGACCAATGGAACCGAATTGAGAGTTCTGATATAGATCCTCGCACATACAGATATCTGATATTTGACAAGGCCACCAAGCCTACTCAGTTGGGAGAGAATGGCCTCTTTAACAAGTGGTACTTGGAGAACTGGATATCCATATCCAAAAGAATGAGAGAGGATTACCATCTCACACCTTATACAAAAATCAACTCAAGATGGATCAAAGATCTAAATATAAGAGCTAAAACCATAAAGACCTGGAAGATAATGTAGGGAAGCATCTACAGGACCTTGTAATAGGAAATAGTTTCATGAACTTCACACCCAAAGCATGAGCAGCAAAAGAAAAATAGATAAATGGGATCTCATCAAAATTAGAAACTTCTGCTCCTCAAAGGACATTATCAAGAAAATAAAAAGGCAGCCTACCCATTTGGAGAAAATATTTGGCAACCATATATCTGATAGGAGCCTAATATCCTGCATATATAAAGAAATCTTATACCTCGAAAATAAAAAGACAAACAATCCATTTAAAAAATGGGCAAGTGGCCTGAAAAGACACTTCTAAAAGGAAGAAATACAAATGGCTAAAAAGCACATGAAAAAATGCTCAACATCGCTAGCTATTAGGGAAATGTCAATCAAAACTATAATTAGATACCAACTTACACCCATCAGAATGGCAGCTATTCAAAAAACAGCAGACTATAAGTGTTGGAGAGAATGTGGAGGAATAGGAACCCCATTCCACTGCTGGTGGGGTTATGGAATGGTCCAGGCACTGTGGAGGACAGTTTGGTGGTTCCTCAGAAAACTAACAATAGATCTTCCGTATGATCCAGCAATTCCACTGCTGGGTATATACCCAGAAGAATTGAAAGCAAAGACATGAACAGATATATGCACACCAATGTTCATAGTGGCATTGTTCACTATTGCCAAAAGTTGGAATCAACCCCGCTGCCCATCTGCAGATCAATGGATAAACAAAATGTGGTACATACATACAATGGAATATTACTCAGCTGTAAGACAGAATAAAGTGTTAACACACGGAATAACATGGATGAATCTTGAAGACCTTATGTTGAGTGAAGCAAGCCAGGCACTGAAGGATGAACAGTATATGACCTCACTGATTTGAATTGAGGAAAGTGAGCAGTCTCTGAGAACCATTGTCTGAAAAATAGGTTAACAAGAGAGAGAAAGAGAAGAGAAGGTGTGAGCCATCACCCATACAGATATAATCTATGGTAAAGTGATAGAGTATAGTTGCATATTGAAGGATAGGACAGGTGGGTAGTGATATTACTGGGTTTGGTGGTGCAGGGTTGACAGGTGGGTAGATTAGGAAGGGCAGGTTAGAATACCCAGGATACTGGAGGGAGAGATGGGAGAGGGATCAGGTGAACACGGGATATATGGGTATGAGGTTTAAGGTGCAGGACTGGGAATGCTCTTATGGCAATATGACAAGGTAGTGTCACTGGTTTAGGGTGTTGGTTGGGTGGGCATTCAGGATGGGGCACATGTGGAGTAGGCTTCTGAGGAGAGTATGAGTGTTCATCCTGTCATAATGTGTTGTGTCAGGGAGTGGAGACCCATACCGTGAGTGGGAAGGAGATGGAGCCCCATGTTTGGGAGGAGCGATTCACCCAGAAACAGACAGGTATGCATCTCTCATGAGCAAGGGTGGATCCCAATAGGGGAGGACAATCAGCATGTCAAGACCTCTTGTTGCATGTTACTATGAATCTTGTCATCCAATGAGTCAAGACAGGGGGTGTCATGTGCCCCAGGGGGATGGGGAGGGAGGAACAGAATAAATCAAACAAGGGGTATTTAGTGGTCAGGGGAAATGTTTTTCATTACCTTTCAGTGATGGACACAAGACATGGTAAATATGATAAAAAATTATTAAACTGTACCATATAAACTATAAACTATACTGTAAACCATTGACAATGTTTAGTAGCTATGTTTCACTATCTGTATAACAGTTATAACAATGCTACCATCCACATACAAAAAGGGTTTAATATGGGGTGAGGACAGAGGGAGGAGGTTGGGTAGATGAGAGTCTCCACTATTCTGTGTGTAACTTTGCTTTGACCTAAAACTTCTCTGAAAATTAAATGAAAATTTGGGAGACACTGGGGAGTGAGAGGGGGAAGGTGCCATGGTACAGACTGGACACCCGATAATGATAAAAGAAAAAATGTTTTTAAAAATTTTTTTTTTTAAATTTTTTAATATCCCAATCCTTTAATTTTATTTTATTTTTAGTGTTTTTTTTTTTAAGTTTCCATGTATTTTATCTCTTACATTTAAACTTATCATTATTATTTCATTTTCCTATTAATTGTATTTGGCTATTATATGGGCTTCATCTTTAAGGAAGGTTTGGATTACAGAAGGGTTACAATGGAGACAGGAGAGGATCATTGGTGGGGGGTGTCTGGGATGGGGATTTCATGGGAGGAAGTTCACCTGAATATACATAAAAGATATATAAATTTTTCAAATGATCATGGGGTGGGGAATGGTCACAGTGGGTGGAGAATCACTTAATAAATGAGAGAATACAGAATTCCCAGCCTGGAGAGCTTTGCCACATTCTCCAAGGGAGGAGCAACAGACCCCCAAGTACAGGGGCAGTGTCTGGCAAAGGAGGAGGGTCCACTAATGGGTTCTTGTTATTGATGACTAGCCTTAAGAGTCTTTGCTCTTGTAATTGAAACTTAGCCTACTGTTATAGGGTGCCTAAGGGTTGCCACCTGAGAGCCTCCTTGTTGATCAAATGTGGCCTCTCTCTAAGCCAAACTCAGCATATGAATGCATTACCTTCCCCCAGCATGGGACATGACTCCCGGGGATGAGCCTCTCTGGCAATGAGGGATTAATACCAAGTGCCAACTGGCAATATGACTGGAAAAAGACCTTAAATAAAAGGGGGAAAGGTAAAGACAAATGAGTTCACATGGCTAAGAGACTTCAAAGAGAGTCGGGAGGTCATCCCAGAGGTAACGCTTATGCACACCTCAGTAGGATCTCATAGAACCCCAAAGTGGATATCATCCCAAACAGAGGGGCTCCTGAGGGCTCTGGAGACACCCAGGTCCTCCATAAGGGGGGACAGCTCCAGAGATTGATGCCTTATCAGTGGGCTATACTTTGGAATCTGTGCTCCTGAGAGTAACAGAGTTGGATTCAAATAACTCCTCCTTGCACATGGTCCATCAGTCCCGTCTCTTCAAACCTATACGTGGTACTGGAGTTTGTAGGTGTACTTCTAGAGACTGGAGCCTTTGGCCTGCCCAAGTGCCAGCTGTGCATGGAATCTCAGTGGAGCTGCAACTCCTACCTTACAGCTCAATGGACTCACCCAAGTCACCTCGCGAGGAGATGATGATGCACAATGGCCATCCCAGGGAAAGGAGAGAGCCTGCATCTGCAGGCAGGACAATCCCATCCATCTTATCCATGGCATATAAGCCCCCTCTCACTTGGAGGTGGAGTGGACATCACCACCCCAGACTTCTCAGGACTGAGGGAAGAGCTATGGACTAGATGGACTTACTGGTATTCTGTTGTAGACATGTTGTGATTCAAGCAATGGAAGAAATTACAACATTGATGTGGAGCCAGTGGCTACTGGACACTTTCAGGGCAGGGAGAGGGAAAAGCAGTTGTAGTACAGGGGCTTTTTCAGGACTTGGGAATTATCCTGAGTGACATTACAATGACAGATATAGGCCATTTTATACCAGCATAAAACATGCAGAACTGTGTGGGAGAGAGTGTGGTCTACAATGTGAACTATGGTCCATGCTTAGTGGCAAAGCCCCAGGATGTGTAAATCCATTGCAGGTGATGTGCCACACTAATGAAAGATGTTTATGTGGGAGGTTGTGGGAGGTGGGGAACATGGGAATCCCTGTAATTTTTGTGTAACATTTATGTAACCTAAGCATCTTTTAAAGTTTAAAATAAATAAATAAATAAATAAATAAATAAACAAACAAACAAACCGTTATGAGGGACAAAGATGATTATTATACTGTATACTGATAAATGGGTCAATTCAATAAGAAGACATAACAATTATAAACATATATGACCTAATAACAAAGTTCCAAAATACATGATGCAAATACTGACAGATATGAAGATACAAATATGTGGTTCTACATTAAAACATTAAAAGTAGGGGACCTTAATACACCACCTGCAATAATGTATAGCACATACTGATGGAAGATCAATAAGAACATGGTAGACTTGAGCAATGCTCTAAACCAACTAGACCTAACACATATATAGAACACTTCAACCAATTGCAGCAGAATACACATTCTTCTCTAGTGCACATGAATCATTCTCAAGGATGAATCATATAATGTCACAAAACAAGTCTATTAAATTCAAAATTTAAAAATCTTACAATGTATAATTCTCAAACCATAGTAGAATGAAGCTAGAAAACAAAAACACAGGGAGAAATAGAAAATTCAAAAATATGTGAAAATTAAACAATGTACTCTTAAACAACCAATGAGTCAAAGAATAAATCACTAAAGAAATAAGGAAATACCCTGAGACAAATAAAAATGAAAATACAATATACCAAAAATTATGGGATGCAGAAAAGACAGTGCTATGAGGGAAATGTATAGCTCTAAATGCTTGCATTAAAAAAGAAAATAAGATCTCAAATCATATACCTAACCTAAAAAATCGAGGCTCTAGAAAGAAAAGAAAGAGCAAACTAAACCCAAAGCAAGCATAGGAAGGAAATAATGAAGATTAGAGTGGAGATAAATGAAATGTAGAATAACAAAACAATATAGAGAATCAATGCACCCAAAACTTGGTTCTATGAAAGGATCAACAAACTTTCAGATAGACTGACATGAAAGAAAAAGAGAGGACCCAAATAACTAAAATCAGAAATGAAAAGGGTGACATTACTATTGATACCACAAAAAAAGACAATTAGAAGATACTATGAACAACTGTATGCCAACAAAGTAGATAATTTTGATGAAATGGAAAAATTCCTACTAATCACAAACTACCTACACTGACTCAAGAAGAAATAGATGATCTCAACAAACCAATAACTAGTAGAGGTTGAATCACTAATCAAAAACCTCTCAACAAAGAAAATCCCTGGACTAGATGGCTTCACAGGGGAAATTTACCAAATGTTACAAAACAATTAACACCAATCTTGCTCAATCTCTTCCAAGACATTTAAGAGGAGGGAACACTACCTAACTGGGCCAACATCACCCTCATATCAAAGTCAGATAAAGATACCACACAAAAAGAAAATTACAGACCAATATCTCTTAAGAATAATGTTGTAAAAATCCTCATCAAAAACTGGCAAACCAAGTCTCATGACAATGCAAGGTGTTGGTGGAGGGTTGATGTATGTGACCCCTGTATGATGTTATGAATGTTTGCTTTGTAAATTCACAACTTTTACTATACACTTACTGTTTATGTATGTTCATGTATAAATGATATAAAACTCGTAATAATAATAGGTTGGGTTGGGGAAAATACTTTGGTTAGTAGTAATATTTTGAGGATGCTCTTTAATCATTAGTTAAAAATGTTTAACAGCAAGGCAAGGTATTGGTGGTAGGGTGAGGTATGAGAGCCCTGTATGATGTTATGTATGTTTGTTTTGTAGGTTCACAACAATTGCTATACACTTATTGTTTATATACACTTATATGTTCATGCATGAGTGATATACTTCAATAATTTTTTTTTAAAAGGTAAAACAAAGAACCTTGCAAACCAAATCCAACAGCATATTAAAAGAATTGTACATCATGATCAAGTGGGATTTATCCCAGATATGCGAGCGTGGTTCAACATAAGAAAATCAATTAATGAAATACACCAAATTAACAGAATAAAATAGATAAATAAATAATCCTCTCAACTGATGCTGAAAAGGCATTTGACAAAATCCAGAACCCATTCTTGATAAAAAAAAAAAAATTTTTTTTTGAAAAAAAAATTGAAAAAAAAAAAAAAACACTTAGAAAACTTGGAATAGAAGGAAACTTCCTCAGTATGATAAAGGGCATATATATGAAAAACTCACAGCTAAAAACAAACTTTAATGGAAGTTTACTCTAAGATTAGGAGCAAGACAAGGAAGACCACTGTCACCACTGTTATTCAACATTGAACTGAAAGTTCTAGCTAGAGCAATTAGACAAGAGAAATAAAAGACATCTAAACTGGAATGAAAGAACTAAAACTTTCCCTATTTTCAGGTGGCATGATCCTAAATACAGAATTCTGATAAATCCACAACAAAGCTATTAGAGCTAATAAATGAATTCAGCAAAGTGTAAGTACAAGATCAACATCCCAAAATCAGTAGTTTCTATATACTAGCAATGAACAATCAGAAGAAGAATTCAATAGAAAAATTTCCCATTACAATAGCCACTAAAAGAGTAAAATATCTAGGAATAAATTTAACAAGGACATAAAGGACTTATACACAGAAAATTATAAAACTTTCCTCAAAGGAATCAAAGAAGACCTAAATAAGTGGAAGGATATTCCGTGCTCATGAATTGGAAGACTAAGTTTTGTTAAGATACCAATTTTACCCATAGCAATTGACAATTCAAATCAATCCAAATCAAAATTCCAACAGCCTATTTTGCAGAAACGGAAAAGCCAATCATCAAGTTTATAAGGAAGGGTAATGAGCCTTGAAAAGCCAAAGCTATCTTCAAAAAGAAGAATGAAATTGGAGGACTCCCACTTTTTTTGTCTTAATACATATTAAAAAGCCACAGTAATCAAAACAGCATGGTATTGTACAAGAACAGACATATATACCAATGAAATTGAATTGAGAGTTCAGAAATAGAACCTCACATCTATGGTCAATTGATTTTTGACAAAAGTATCAATTCTACTCAACTCGAAAAGAATACTCTCTTCCACAAATGGCGCTGGAAAAAAATGGGTCTCCATATGAAAAAGAATGAAGGTGAACCCCTCACATCAATAAAAAATCAATGAAAAATGGATGAAAGATCTAAATGTAAGAACCAGAACTATTAAACTCTTAGAAGAAAACATAGGGAAGCATCTTGAGGACCTTATCTTGTGTTAAGCAATGGTTTCTTTGACTTTACATCCAAAACGTGAGCATCAAAAGAAAAAACATAAATGGGATCATATCACAATTTAAAACTTTTGTGCATCAAAGGACTTTATCATAAAAGTAAAACAGCAACCTACAAAATGAGTCAAAATATTTGGATACCACATATCCAATAAGGGTTTACTATCCAGAAAATATATAGAAATCCTATGATTCAACAACAAAAAGACAACCAACCAAAATTAAAAATGGGCAAAAGAGTTGAACAGACAGTTCTCCAAAGAAATGCAAATGGCCAAAAAACACACAAAAAGATCTTCACATCATTACCCATTAGGGAAATGCAAATCAAAACCACAATGAGATACCATTTCATACCCACTAGAATGGCTACTTAAAAAAAAAAAAAAAAACAGAAAATTAAAAGTGTTGGAGAGGATTTGGAGAAATAGGAACACTCATTCATTGCTGGTGGCAATGTAAAATGGGATCGTTGCTGTGGAAGACAGTTTGGTGTTCCCTCAGAAAGTTAAATATAGAACTACCATATGACCTGGCAATCCCACCTCTAAGTATATACCCAAAAGAATTGAATGCAGGGAGTTAAACAGATATTTGCACCCCAGTATTCATAGCATCATTATTCACAATTGCCAAAAGATGAAAGCAACCTGTGTCCATCAACCTATGAATGAATAAGTAAAATGTGGTAAATACACACAATGGTATATTATTCTACCATAAATGAATGAAGTTCTGGTACATGCAACAACATGAATGAACCTTGAAGGCATCATGTTCTGTGAAATAAGCCAGTCACAAGAGGACAAATATTATATGATCCCATTGATATTAATACTTAGAATAAGAAAATTCACAGAGTCAGGATCTAGGATTTAGGCTACCACAGGCCAGGATAAGAGTAGATTATGGGGAGTTAATCTATGTAGTTTTTCCTTGGGATGATGCAAATGTCTTGGTAATGGATATGGTGATAGTAGCACAACATTATGAACAAAATTAGCATCACTGAATTATATATTTGAAATGTGCTTTAAAGGGGTAATTTTAGGTTGTAAATATGTTGCTAGAATAAAAACATCTTTAAAAATCCATAGGACTGCACAACACAGTGAACTATAAAGTGGACTATAGTTAACAGAATATTTATAAAATTGTGCTTTCATCATGTGTAACAAATGTACAACACTGCTGCAAGTTGTTGATAATAAGGTGGTATTGGGAATTCTGTATTTTATGCATGATTTTTCTGTAAACCTACAACTTCTCTAATAAAAAAAAAAAAAAAAGACTTAGATCAAAAATGTCCAAAGGCTTTCTATTTTACTTGGAATAAAAGCCAAAGTCCTTAAAAATGTTTAAAGAACTTTCATCATCTGGCCCCCTTCTATTATCATCTCTTATCAAACTTCTGCCCTCCCACTCTGTTCACTCCAGCCTAGCTGTTTCTAGCTATTCTTCAAACATGACAAACCCATTGCTGCCTTAAGGCCTTTGAATTTACTGATACTTTGTCTGTTTTGTTCCCCACTGTACCCTCACCACATAGAACAGTACCTCAATGCAGTAGGTTTTGGGTAAATCTTTATTCAATAAGATTATTAATAAAGTATAAAAGTACTAACTATAAAGTCACATTAAAACTACATGAAATCTACACTTTTTTAATATCTTGTCATTATTGAGTTCCTGTCTACATTTGTTAACTATAAACAAAGACATTAAAAGATTTATTTTAATAGTTCCAATAATTGTTGGCTTATAACTTTAAAACAATGAATATATATTATAGGAAGTAAAATGTCTTAAAATGTTTGCCCTGATAAAAAGAACTGCATTTATTCAATTAAAGTTGAAAACTTTGTTATAGGAATTGATTCTGTCTATAAACTCCTAGTAATTAATTAACTATCCATGTGGCTTTACTGATATTATTCAGTAACTTCAATAGTATATTAGCAGTAGTTTGTCTTTACTTCTTGGGCAGAAAGCTTCAAGATCTTCTGACTTTTTCCTGCAGGACTTTGTGTAATAAATCTTGTTATTCTAATAGATTCAGTTCTAAAAAGCAATTTGGATAAATATCCTTCTGTTCCTAATTAAAAGCATTTATTTCATAGAATTTTTCTATTTACATAAATATGTACTCTCATATTTCTTAAAAGTATCCTTAAACTTCCCTAAAAATTTGCTGTCTTTGTATTTATGTTGCCCTTTTCCATCCTAAACTTATATATTTGCATTTTTTTCTTTCTCCTTATGCATCCACATCTGTTTCTATTTATTGTTGGTTTTTTTCCCCAAAGTAACTGCCATTTAACTTATTGATCAATTCTACATTTCTCTTCTCTAAGTAGTTATTTACTATTTTTATCATATTTTCTTTTAGCATGTCTTCTTAGTTTTACTTTTTCAACAATTTTAACTTATTCGTTCTTATTTAGTAATAAAAACATTTAAGGCTATGAGTTTGACTCTGGGCAAATTTTTTATTATTGATAATAAATTTTGATGTTTTCACTTTTCATTGCTTTCTAAATAAATTATATTTGTAATTTTTATGCATGCCATTTTAATCAAGAGTTTTTAAGAAAAGTATTATTTTTTTTCCTTTCTTATGCAGCTGGGGGAATAAAGGCTATTTTCAACTTAGTTACTAGTTTCTAGCTTTATTGCAACATGGTCACTATAAAAGTTTCTGGTTTTTGCAATTTATTGAAAATTGTATGGTTATCTAATATATATTTAATTCAATCATATGCTCCATAGGCACTTGAAAAGATATATTTTCTACTTTTAGAATGCAAAGTTGATAAATATCTATTAAACCAACCTTTTATTTTCAGACCCTTCATATTCTTTTTTTTTTTTTTTTCTATTTCAGCCAACATCTGAGAAAAAAGAACTAAAGTTTCCAATTCATATAAATTTCTCTGTATTTTTCCTTGTGTTTCTTGTGGGTTTTACTGTTCTTATTTGACTTGCTTTATAAATTTTGATGACTAATGTACATTGCATCTCTCAGCAAACTAAAACGATCTTTTCTTCTATGTTATGCTTTTTGACTTTGACTGATAGGCAATAAATCTTTAATCATTTTATTTTTCTATTTTCATTTTCTTTTTCTTTTGTTCGTAGTTGCCTTCTCTGTATGTTTAAATATTTTCAAAATAAAGAGTTGGGGGTAACCTTAACCTGAAGTGTAGAGGCTAAAACTTCTTTGTGATTTTCACAGAAGTGCCTAATGCAGGGAACATACAAGTCTCTGTAGAACAAAGAGGGGCTAGCAGAGTGTGGGTATAGAAGATGAACAGTAGCACCTGACAGGTAAAATCCAGACCAGAGCATTTCTCTTGGCCAGACATGATTAAGGACTTTCACCAATTTCTGGTGATAAAGAAATGAACATTTAATAGCAGAACCCAATACATATGACTTACAGTTTAGTATATATAATTATATTAAACTCTGTAAGTAACAATTTGTACTTAACATTCCATTGAAAGGGGTTTATTTCTTAGGTTGACTTTATAAATTCCAAGTTAGTAAACATCTTCAGGATTTTCAATGTTTTAAACCTGTTGAAATGACAAGACCTCTTCAAGATCTCATTTGCAAATATTTAAACTGCACACATTATATATGCTTACTTGGAAAAATATAAATATCCAAGTCTTTTATTTTCACTTCTTTTCCATCTGTTACTTTTTATTTCTTTGCTTTTCCCTTTGTTCTCTCTTCTTTTATGTTCTCTTTCTTCCATTTTTATTTTTATTTTTTGTATCCTAGAACATATTTCTATATTCACAAAGAAGGTATTGCTTCTCAGTCTAATTATAATGATACTAGATGACCAAACTGATCAAATATTACAAAAGAGTAACTTTATGGCTTTGGAGAATATAATAAGACAGACAAAATGCATTAAATATCTGCCAGGGACTAAGTCCAAAACTTGAGAAAAGTTCAGTACACATAGATTTCACAAATTAATAAGAAGAAAAATGACTATTTCTTGCCTACTGGACTTAGTGTAAACACACAAATCCAAAAATATCCTTTCTAGTCATTATTCAGAACAAAAGCTGTTATATATCCATTCATGGTGGGGTTTTTCCATTAGCGGTCCTTTACAAGTGTATCCACATAATTGCTTCCTCCTTACACTGCAAGTCCTAGAAGTCAATGATCTGATTATTTAATTCAATTTAAACAGTACTAAGGAGAACATAACTTGCAAGCAGACGACTGATAATGGTTTTGACTGTGAGCTTGTAAAGTAGAGACTGTGACTATTTGATTTGGATGGCATTTAGGACAATACAGCTTATATTTAGAAACTTATTAAAGACTTTAATTGTTCTCTTGCTTGACTCTCTCCAAGATTATATATTTGAAGATGTGGAGAAGAGACTGATTAAACATGGGTGGTATGAGTTAGAAAATAAAGCCTATGAGAAAGAAGAATGCCAAGAATAAGTGGAGATTAATATAATACTTTACATTTTTGTACATTTCATACTTCACAAAGCACAATCGCACAAATTTAAATTATGGATCACAAATGCCTTGCATTTCCAGTCTGTGGAAAACAAAATGAATATATACACCCACAGAATGTTTACAGTCTAGTGGAAGTTATACAAATAACAACTCAAAGAAACTGAATATTATAAAGATGCAAATTGCCATCAGAATATAGAGGAAGGAGATATGTAATCCAATGGGGAGTATAAGAGAAGGCTTCTTTGAGTAGATGCCCCTTAAATAGGGCCTGGACGATTTAAAATATTATTTGATTTGCACCAAACCTCATGAGATAATTGGAGCAGTCACTATTATGCCTACTTCATAGATCAGGAAATTGGTGCTTAAAGATACTGAAAGGACTCCCCCACCCATGGTCACACAACTGATAAATGTCAAGTGGGACATGAACTCCAGTTTTCTAATTCTGAAATCCAGTGCTTATTCACTATATCAACCTGCAGGAATTCTAGGCAAAAGAGCAGATGTTCTTTCAGGATAATGAATAAAAAACTACCCACCCCTGCTATAATAATAAGTTTGGATGTCCTATGAATACCATAGGAAAATAAATGTTCTTATCCTCTAAGTATTAATGTTATTTCCTGCTGTGAGTACAAAAAAAATGCTTTTAGTATTTTTGTAGTGTTTTAAATATGAGTACTGGATAAATCATACCTTTCCTTAAAGATTTAAGAAATCTGGAAGAAAAGGGTAAAGGTCAACTGCATAATGACAGTCAAATAAAAACTGTATTATGACAGTGAGGATGAGGCCTACCATCTTCACTGGATCCAAGATAAATTTTCCCCAATACTGTCAAAATGGAATGGATACCAAGGAAATAATAACACATGTGAGGACTACTCTATACCAGGCTCTTTTCTAAGTGCTTGATACATATTAACTTACTTAATTCTTAAACTCTGTAAGATAGTTATTATCATCATCACCGTTTGTGGATGATGAATCTGAGGCACAGAGAAAGCCAAAATAATGTAGCTCAAGAAGTAGAGCTTGAATTTAAACTATTTGGCTGTAGGTTCCCTGCTGTTAACACTCAGCTCTACCCTCTGTCAAAAAAAAGAGACTACCAACTGTATTTATGAACTTTTTCTTATGAAATTGAAACTTAGCCTAGTATTATACACTGCCTAAGAGTCAACTCCTGAAAGTCTACTTGTTGCTCAAATATGGCCTCTCTTTAAGCCAAACTCAGCATATAAACACACTACCTTCTCCCTGGCATGGGACATGACTCCCAGGGATTAGCCTCCCTGGCACCAAGGGATTATTACCAAGCACCAACTAGCAAAGCATCTGGAAAAAGACCTTGACCAAAAGGGAGAAATGGTAAATACAAATGAGTTTTTATGGCTAAGAGATTTCAAAGTGAGTCAGGAAGTCATTCCAGAGTTTATGCTTATGCAAGTCTCAGAAAGAACTCACTGACTGCCACAATAAACAGTGTCTCAGATAGCAGGGCTCTTGAGGACTCTAGAGACATCCAGACACTATATGTCAGTAGACCTTACTTTGGACTTTATGCTCCCCAGTGTAAAAGAGTTAGACTAATTTTATAGTATCTCTATACATGGTTCTTCTGCCCCTTTTATTTGAACCTATAATTAGCACTATACTTGATAAATATATGTCCCAGAGACTTAAATCTTTGGTGCATCCGTGTGCCAGTTGAGCCCTGAATTTCAGCAGAGTTGCAACACCTACTCTTCAGTTCGTTGGACTCACCCAGGACAACTAACAAGGAGATGATGATGGACAATGCCCATCCCAAGGAACAGAGAGTATCTGCAAATGCAAGCAAGATAGCTCCATCCATCTGCCCCATGGGATCTAAGTTCCCTCTCAATTAGAAGCAGAGTGGGCATCACCATCCCAACATCCTCAAGAAGATGGAATGAACAATGGACCAAAGTAGACTTATTATTATTCTGCTATAGACTTATTATTATTCTAGCAATGGAAGAACCCTTATCATTGATGTAAAGGCAGTGGCCACCAGAGGTTCTGAGGGATGGGAGAGGGAAGAATAGGTGTAATATGGGGGCATTTTCAGGACATTGGATTTGTCCTGCATGACACTGCAGTGATGGATACAGGCCATTGTATATTTTGTCATAACTTACAAAATTGTACAGGACAGAGCGTAAACTATAATGTAAACTATAGTTCATGGTTAGTAGCCATGCTTCAATATGGTTAATCAATTGTAACAAATGTACCACACTAATGAAGGATGTTGTTAATGTGGGAAAGTATGGGAGGGGGAAGGGGCATATGGGAATCCCTTATATTTTTATGTAACATTTATATAATTTAAAGCTTCTTTAAAAATAAAAATAATTAATTTAAGAATAAGATATAATTACAAACTACATGGTGTTCTAGGAAGCAGTTTAGTGTGCCAGCTAAGAAAATAGGCTTTGGAATAAAACAGACCAGCCTTTAAGACCTTGTTCAGCCATTGTATACCTTTGTGAACTTGGGCAGTTACATTAACTTCTCAGAGCTTTAGTTTCCTCTTTCTAAAAAGAGATTAGCAATTACATTTGATTCTCATTTTTACAGTATTTATGTTCTATAAAGTCCTAGAGAATGTTGAATTAGCAAATACTGAACCATTGTGCCTAAGGGAAATACAGGATTACTTTCCTGTGATCCTCTGGTCCAACATTACCTCAACCCATCAATAAATAATCTTGTTTTATGTGTGTTTCTTTTTCAAGACACTCTTATTTTTTGCTTCCTCCTTAAATTTGCATACAATGTTTTCCTAGGAAGTTCTGTTCCACCAGCATTTAAGAGGCTGCCCCCTTTTAACTCCACCTAGAAACAGAATCATTGCCTTCAGAATATTTTAGAGCAACAGATATGCATAGCCTCTGAACATAAATTTAAGCAAGTTTAATCATAAATCGCTTTGAGGGGGACAGGTCATTAAAGCTCATTAAGTAAGGTGTTGATTCATTAACATTGAACTCACAGTGAACAGCTCTATACTCTTGCCTGAAAGAAGCTTATATAACATGTATTTTTCTCCATAAGGCATATCACAGCCTTCTTGCACTTAGAAACACTAGACAGCATTTGAGCACTATCTAAGCTTGGGGGTATTTTAAACAGCAACATCCCCAACAAAAAGCACAAAAATGTGAAAAATGTGGCTCTAAATACACCATGAAAAGGACACTTGTTTACAGTATGAGAGATGAAACAAGGAGGCAGAGGGTAGGCCTCAACTAGGAACATGTTCATTGGGCAACTAAAAATTTTCACCACTATGTGTATATTTGAGAACAATTTGCAAGTTACAAATAAATTTTACTGAATAGACAAGTTCACAAATATGGAATCCATAAATGATGAAGATTAAATGCATTGTTTTGAGATGGAATGAGAGCAAGCAGAACAGTATGGTAAGAAAACCACTGGACTTAAATGTTAAAAGGCTCAGAGTATAGCCTCAGCTACTAACCAGCCATGTGAAATAGAGCAATCAATCCATCAGTTAACAAGTATTTATTAATCCTTAAATACAAGGCTCTATTATAGGTCCTATGGGGGAGGCAGCATTAAAAATAAGACATCTCTTTTTACTCTCTAAGAGCTAATTCATTCAAGTTCATCAGTTTCCTTTATGTTTGTACTAAAACCTGAAAGGAAATACATTGTGACATTAATATTCTATGATTCTGAGACAGACCTTGAATAAGAATATCATAATGGCTTCTGTTTCTTTGCTAAAATCAATTTGTGTGTGTGTGTGTATATATATATCTGTATATATATCTGTATATATATATGTGTGTGTATATATATATATACACACAGATATAAATATTTCAATTCCTCCTTTGATGATTTTGAAGGAAATACACACAGAGAGGAAAGGACTGAATTTCTGGCTTGTCTCACTGTGTTCCCTACTTACAGCTGCTCTGACCAGTTGTTCCCACACATTCTCTCCATGGGGCACATTTTTCCGGAATGTAGATTAATACATTACACTCTACTGAGTCCCTTTAAAAGAAAGCAGAATCAATGCAATTTACAGAAACTTGGTGAAAAATGTTGTCTCTTTTTTTCTCTTCCTGTGAGATGGCTCAGAAACATCTGAAATTTTAAATTCTTAATGCTGAAAGAAATCAAAGACCTAAATAAATTCTGAACAATTCATACATAAATTGAAGAAACAATGCCAATATCCTGATGTCTTTCCATTCCTCTGGTTGATATGGACCAGCAATACAACTGTATGGATGCGATTATTCTTGGAATACAATATAGGGATGGCTGAAAGCATCAGCTTTGGGTTCAGAATGGCAAACCTTTAAATATTAAATCCATCGATTACGAGCTGAGAGATCTCCAAGTGTTCTGAACCTGTTTCCTCATAAGTAAAATGAAAATGATCATTTCTATTTCCTAGGATTATCAAATTATATATATCACTTAATTTAATGTCACCCATCAAGCTTATCATCATCCTTAGCTACTGAAAATAAAGACATATATTCTGGAAACAAAAAATGAACTATCACTTTCAAAATACTAATGCATTTTTTTTTAAGTATTTCTTTTTTTTTTTTTTTTAACTTTATTTTGTACATTTAATAATCGAAAACATAAAGTCATTTCACTTCAAATCGCATAGGAAACAACACTGGGAAAATAATAGACATCTTTTACTGAGTTCCTGTGTAAGCAGATCAATATTTAATACATACCATTAAGAGGTTTTTCAACGAAGTTCTTAAATAGCATCGAAATTGCAAACTAAATTACAAGCTTATTCTGAACATTTACAATGTTACACATATAGCCAAAGTTTGAATACATCTTTCAACATACTTACTAGTCAAAATAAAATGTAGACATTCTGACTGGAGTAATACATATAAAATTTCAAAGTAATACACAAACAAGTTTCAAGTTACTAAACAATTTTGTAGCTCTTTATCAGCACTTGAATCCTTGATTTTATAAATTCAGAGCATTGGTCATCAATGTGGGAATTATTTTACAGTACAGAGAAGAAGCAAAGCAAATAATTTATGAAAGCTCCAGAATTCATTTGTGAGCAAATCATTAAGAGACTATCTCAAGTCACCAATCATGCCTCATTTACCATAAGTAAGTCAATCAGAAAGTAAATTAACTTACACTGAACAAGAACTTCCTTGGACTCCATGAAACTCAAGCAAAAATGCCTGCTATCAACTGGTAGAATTCCCAGCTATGTCTCTTGTTCACACTACTTCAGCAAGCCCCAGACCTCAAACACTCCTTCCCAACAGCTGACTTTTAATCCTGACTTTAGGTTTAAACAAAGGTCCTCTCAAAAACATGTAGAATGCAACACTGAAATCACCAAGAAGAAAATTAATATTTAAATCTTTCCTTAGTACAGGAGTGCTCTATCTCCCTACATTTTCCTTATAAAAGAAGAGTGATTTAATTTGGGAGCTGAACTATAAAATTTTCTTTCACATCCAGTGCTACATTGAATATATCAATACAGCCCTCCAAAATTCTCCATTTATGAACTAAAGGAAGACTACTCCAGGATGAAACATAAATGTCAAAGCCACTGAAGATGAACCATTAATGCTATAAAGCAACTGGTGCAAACAGGATATATTACTTCTGGTAAGTAAATAAACACTATCTCCTCTAGGTTCTCCCACAACACAAGAGTCTAGAGCCAATGGAGATTGTATGTAGATTCCTAAATACCACCTGGCTGCCGTTTCCTTCTGCAATATCATGGAGGGCATGAAAAAAGTTACCCTCACCTCCCTAAAATGCATGGCAGTAGTTTTTATTCATAGAAAATAAGTTTAACTCCAAAACCTCACTAGAGTAACATTCCCTATTTGCAGATGACATGATCCTACAAAGAGAAAAGAAGAAGAAAAAAAAAACTACAAAAAAGCTATTAGAACTAATAAATTAATTCAGCAAAGTTGTGGGCTACAAGATCAACACCCAAAAATCAGTAGTGTTTCTATACACTACACTAGTAATGAGCAATATTGAAGAGTAAATCAAGAAAAAAATTCCATTTACAATAGCAACTAAAAGAATCAAATATCTAGGGAAAAAAAGTGAAATGGACTTTCACATGGAAAAATTTTTAAAAATTGCTGAAAGAAATCAAAGACCTAAATAAATGGAAGGGCATTCTGTGTTCATGGATTTCAAGATTAAATATTGGCAAGATATCAATTCTACCCAATGCAATTTACAGTTTCAATGCAATCTCAATCAAAATTCCCAGCAATCCTCTTTGCAGAATGGAAAGGCCAATCATCAAATTTATACATAAGGGTAAGGGTCCCTGAATATCCAAAACTATCCTAAAAAAGAACAAAGTGGGAGGACTTAACTTCCTGATTTTAAACTTATTACAAAGCTACAGAGGTCAAAACAGCATGGTACTGACACAAAGATAGACGTATAGACCAATGGAATCCAATTGAGTGCACAGAAATACACCCTCACATCTATGACCAACTGATTTTTGACAAGGGAACCAATCTTCTCAATTGAAAAAGAATAGTCTCTTCAACAAATGGTGCTGGGAAAATTGGATCTCCGTATGCAAAACAATGACTTCATACTTCACACCATATACAAAATCAACTCAAAATGGATCAAAGCCCTAAATAAAAGAACCAAAACTTCAAAACTCCTAGAAGAAAACATAGGGGGGTATCTTCAGGACTGTGTGTTAGGCAGTGGTTTCTTAGATTTTATACCCAAAGCAAAAACAACAAAAGGAAAAATAAACAAATGGAACTTCATCAAAATTAAAAACTTTTGTGCATCAAAGGTCTTCATCATGAAAGTAAAAAGACAATCTACAGAATGGGAGGAAATATTTGGAAACCAAATATCTGATAAGGGTTTAATATCAAGAATCTATAAGGAAATTCTATGACTCAAAAGACAAACTAATTTAAAAATGGGCAAAAGACTTGACTAGATATTTCTCCAACGAAGATATACAAATGGCCAAAAGACACATGAAAATATGCTCAACATCATTAACCTATTAAGGAAATACAAATCAAAACCACAATGAGATACAATTTCACCCACTAGAATGACTACTAAAAAAAAAAAAAAAAAAACTAAAATAACAAGTGTTGGAAAAGATGTGGAAAATAGGAACACGTATTCATTGTTGGTGGGAATGTAAAATGGAGAAGTGCTATGGAAAATAATTTGGCAGTTGCTCAGAAAGTTAAGTATAGGATTACCATATGGCCCAGCAATCCTACTTCTAGATATATACCCAAAAGAATTCAAGGCAAGGATTCAAAAAGATACTTGCATACTGATGTTCAAAACAACATAAATTCACAATTGCCAAAACATGGAAGCAACCCAAGTGTCCACTGAGTAGATAAACAAACTGTAGTACAAACACACACACATACACACACACACAAATGGAATATTATTTAGTCATGAAAAGTAACAAAGTTCTGAGACATGTGACAACATGGATATAACTTGAAGACATCATGTTGAGTGAAATAAGACATAAGGACAAATATTGCATGATTTCACTAATATTAAATAATGAGATTAAGCAAATTCATAGTCAGAAACTAGAATACAGTTAACCCAGAGCCAGGTAGTGGTAGGGAATGAGGAATTAATGCTTAATTGGTACAGAATTTCTGTTTGGGGTGATGGAAAAGTTTTGGTAATGCATGGTGGTGATGGTCACACAACACTTTAAATGTTATTAACACCACTGAATTATTTTTCTGAATGTTGTTAAAAGGGGAAATTTTAGGTGGTATATAAGTTGTCAGAATAAAATTTAAAAAAAAAAAACAAAAACACCATAGGACTGCACAACACAGTAAACTCTAATGTAAAGTATGGACTGTGCTTAATAGTACAATTTTAATAATGTTCATTCATCAGTTGTAACAAAAGTACCACACTAATGCAAAATGTAATAATGGGGTGGTATTTGGGAACTCTGTATTTTCTGCATGGATTTTCTATAAACCTACAACTTCTCTAATAAAAAATTAAAGAAATAGGAAACTCATGAACTCTTTCTTCTTGTTTTGTATGTCACAAAACATCAAGTTTTCTGCTTATAAGCCCTATCTCTTAAAATTATATTGCAGAATAAGTATGTAAAGGAAAGTGAACTATGTTTCCTCTGTGCTCTCTCTTTCATAAAAACATAAAAATATTACATTTGATTTCCCAAAAAATATTGCCCTAGTATTTTTACACACATAAGAACTCCTCATTTAAATATCACCAACAACTGGCATTCACTCAAAAAAAAAAAAAAAAAAAAAAAAACATTTACTGAGCCTGCCATGTGACAGGCAGTGTGTTAGTTTCTACAAATACAAAGAAGATGAGGCATGCTCCTTCATGCAATAGTTTACAATACGTAGTGGTTTTTCCAGTTGTATATAGAAATGTCAACACTTTGAAAACTTCCTGAATTTTCCCTTTTCAGAAACACCTGCATCCAATTGATTCCATTTTTCTCTTTCCTAACAGTAAATGCTAGCCAACTATACTGAATTACATAACTGAAACCTCTAATATTTCAAGGCAAGGAGGAGAGAAGTGACAGAGAAACATAATAACATTATAACTGGATATATATCAAATGGTCATTGCATTAGCATATATAATGCCAGTTCATTTCTAAGGAAGCTGCTGAAGGTTTCCAGCTCAATTTATAGGAGTTCAGAGATCTTACTAGACTGATATAAATTTATAAACCACCCCAAGCCTCTAATGAAAGCAGATCCCCTGAAGCAGTAGCCATAAACTCAAAATTCCTACAGGAGCCAGGCAGAAAGGTAAATGAGTAACACAAGCCAGGAGTTAGAAAAATCACGTGGCCTTCTTGTTTTATCTTCTATTTCTCAAAAAAAAAAAAAAATTCTAGGTAAAAATAAATATTTCTCTACTATCAAAAAAAGGATTGTGCACTTTTAGACTAGAAGGAATTTTCAATTTCTCTGAAAAATCTGTAAGTGTTAGGTTTAGTTTTCCTACTAGTACTATTGAGAACTCAATGTGTAACAATTTCAAAAGTAAGTTTTAAGGAAAGGCTACTGCATGAATCCAAGCCTTGTACTGGAGGTTCTAATCAGGGCAATAGGCAATAAAATAAAATGACGCAAGATTGTAAAGGAAGAAGTAAAACTATCTATATCCTCGGGTAACCTGATCTTGTATATGAATCCACACACACAAAAAAACTATTAGTACTAATAAAATATTTCAGCAAAATTTCATGGTACAAGATTAACATAAAAAAATAAATTTTATTCCTATATACTAATAATGAACAATCTGCAAATGAACTTAAGAAAATATTTTGATTTATAATAACATCAAAAAGAATAAAGTACTTGGGAATAAACTTAACAAAAACAGTGCAAGACTTGTACCATTAATTTCAAAACATTAATTAGAGACCTAAATAAATGGAAAGATATCCCATGTTCATGAATCAGATGACAGTATTGTTAAAATGACATTATTCCCCAAACAGATCTGTAGATTCAGCACAAGCTGACTGGCTGACTGGTTGACTGGGGAGTGGATGTAGCTCAGTGGTTGAGCATCTGCTTTCCATGTACAAGGTCCTTGGTTCAATCCGCAGTATCTTGCAAAAAAAAAAAATCCCAGCTGATTTTATGCAGAAATTAATAAGGTGATTCTAAAATTGATGTGGAAATGCAAAGGAATCAGAATAGCCAAAACAATCTTTAAAAAGACAAAGTTGTAGAACTTACACGTCCTGATTTCAAATTTTTCTACAAAACTACAGTAATCAAGACTATGTAATAGTTGCATAAAGACAGATACATAGCTCAATTAATGAAAGAGAATTGAGAGTCCAGAAATAAACCCATATATTTATAGTCAATTGATTTTTTTGATAAGGGTGTCAAAATAACTTGAGAGGGAAAGATTTTTCAAATAATGGTTCTGGGACAATGATATCCACCTGCAAAAGTATGAATTGGGATCTCTAGCTCACATCATATACAAAAATTAACTCAAAACGGATTTTTAAAAACCTAAATGTAAAACTCTTAGAAGAAAACATAGATGTAAATTTTCATGACCTTGGGTTAGGCAATGGTTTCTTGGACACTATCAAGAAAGTGAAAAGACAACCAATAGAATGGGAGAAAATATTTGCAAGTCATACACCTAATAAGAATCTAGTATCCAACATATGTAAAGAACTACTACAAGTCAACAATAAAAAACAAATATGCCAATTTTTTTAAAAAATGGGTTTTAACAGATATTTCTCCAAAGAAGTCATACGAGTGGCCATAAACACAAAAAAATGATGCTCAAAATCACTGGTCATTAGGGAAATGCAAATTGAAACCATAATGAGATACTACTTCACATGCACTAGGATGGCTAAAATAAAAAAGACAAACAATAACAAGTGTTTATGGGGATGTGGCTAAATTGGAACCCTCATACATTGATGTTGGGAATATAAGATGGCATAATCATTAAAGAAAATAATTTGGCAGTTCCTCAATAAGTTAAACATAGAACTACCACATAACCCAGAAATTCCGTTCCTAGGTATATATTAGGTATATACTGTAAACACTTGTTCATGACAGCATTATTCATAATAGTCAAAAAGTAGAAACAACTTAAATGTCCACCAACAACTGACAAATTGATTAAAAATATGTGGTATGTCCACACAGTGAAATTTTATTTGGCCATAGAAAGAAATGAAATACTCAGACATGCTACAACATGGATGAACCTCATGCTATCACTTATTAAGCAAAAAGAAGCCAATCAGAGGGGGCCAAGATGGCATTAGTGTATGAGGGCACACACTGCAAGCTCCCAGAGCAAGACCGATTGTGGACGGGGTCCTGCCCAGGGGTCTGTGCTATGCACGCGTGGAGTGAGAAGCTTGGGACATCTATCTGCACGGATCAACGGCGTGGACGGAACGGTAGAGATTCATGAGTTTTAAGGCTCCCGGTGGTGGTTACCACAGATGGCTGAGCCCCGCGGTTAGGGAGGAAAAATAAAATAAAATAAAACGGCCATTTGGAGCCGCGAGCAGGGCGAAAAAGTTTTATTTTCTGGGGATCTGGCAGCCTGGCGCCCCTTGGACCTTGTGTGAACAGAACAAACGAGCTAATCAGCACCCGGTGAACTGGAGGGGGGATTCTGGTCGGGGAACAGAGCTGATTTCCCTAGGGACCCAGGGATAAGACCCGGGCCGCTGCGGAGCCAGGAAGAAGGGACACTTCCCAAAAGAGGGAAGGTTCTGTTGGAGGACAGGGAAGGGTATTTTTTATTTTTAGACATTGATCTGGCTGCCTGCACCACCCCATAGCTTTGGGGAGCAGATAAGCCGACCTGAAGCAGCATTAGGCTGAGAGCAGACGCGAATCTGCACACAAACTGATTTACTGCGCAGCCCGGTGATGCTCGAGCTCGGCTCCAGAAGGGGTAGAATCGGCCATCTTTAGCACTCCTCACTGACTAACAACAGAGCTACAGCTAAACTGGAGAGTCCGGAAACTGGGACGTGCTTGATTAATTTCCACGGGCCCAGCTATGGTCCCTTCTGTAAGGAGGTTGGTCTAAAGAAGGAATTATGTTGGGTCCTGCATTTGGCTAAAAAAATAAAAATTAAAAAAAAAAAGTGAGAAGGTCACCTCAACAAATGAAAAATAAATTCTTTTTAATATAGTTTAATAGCTAAAAGCTACTTCAGGACCTGCATATAGAACCCTGTGGGGAAATTGATTGATAAACACAAAAAGGCAGGAAGGATCCACGTGGACCCTAGGGGAATCATTGACCCCCCTTAGCTCTGTTTGACTGCTTGCCTGTGTGGATCTTTGGTTTCTCTCTGTTTCTTTCTGGTCTCTTGCTATTCTTTCCTCTTACCTCCCCCCATCCTTTTTCCTTCTATTTTTTTTTTTTTTTTTAATTAGGTGCTGCCAGCTTGTCGCTTCTTTGCTGGGCTTCTTTTTCAGTAATTTCCCACTCACTGTATATATTGATTCTGTATTACAAACTATTGCTTATCCTTCCTGCATCTTTCTGCCTTCTGTTTTCTGTTGTGGCTCTTAGATGCAATATTTTTTCATAGGCCCACAACTTAAGGGTGTCAATTTCTATTCCATGTATTTTGTTTTCTTCTTCTTCTTCTTCTTCTTTTTTTTTTTTTTTTTTTTT
>JAKSZT010031676.1:15525714-15548852 GCA_026826555.1 Tolypeutes matacus
AAAAAAAAAAAAAAAAAAAATGGGCAAGTGACCTGAAAAGACACTTGTCCAAGGAAGAAATACAAATGGCTAAAAAGCACATGAAAAAATGCTCAACATCGCTTGCTATCAGGGAAATGCAAATCAAAACTACAATGATTGTGGCAACGGATGTAGGCCATTTTAAATCAGCACACACCACTCAGAACTGAGTGGGAGAGAGTGTGGTCTACAGTGTGAACTGTGGTCTATGGTTGGTGGCAAGGCTCCAGGATGTATAAGTTCATTGAGGGTGGTGGGACACACTTGTGGGAGATGTTTGTGTGGGATGTGGTGGGAGGTGTGGGAGGTGGGCAACATGGGAATCCCTGTGGGCTCCGTGTAATATTTTGGGTATCTAAGCACCTCTTAAAATATATGTATATATATAAAAATAACATTTTTGTAAGCAAATACACATATATGCATATATATTTATATATCATTTTGCAAATGTTTGTATGTATTGTGAGAATTTTGATTTTTACCCATAATAAAAAAAAAAAAAAGAGGAAGTGAAAAAAAAAAAAAAAAAAAACTATAATGAGATACCATCTTATACCCATCAGAATGGCAGCTATTATAAAAACAGGAGACACTAAATGTTGGAGAGGATGTGGAGGAATAGGAACCCTCATCCACTGCTGGTGGGACTGCGGTATGGTTCAGCCACTGTGGAGGACAGTTTGGCGGTTCCTCAGAAAACTAACAATAGATCTTCCGTATGATCCAGCAATTCCACTTCTGGGTATATACCCAGAAGAACTGAAAGCAAAGACACAAACAGATACATGCACACCAATGTTCATAGCGGCATTGTTCACCATTGCCAAAAGTTTGGAATCAGCCCAGGTGCCCATCAACAGACGAATGGATAAGCAAAATACATACAATGGAATATTACTCAGCTGTAAGAAGGAACAAAGTGCTAACACATGGAATAACGTGGATGAATCTTGAAGACCTTATGTTGAGTGAAGCAAGCCAGGCACTGAAGGATGAACAGTATATGACCTCACTGATTTGAACTGAGGAAAGTGAGCAGTCTCTGAGAACCATTGTCTGAAAGATAGGTTAACAAAGGAGAGTAAGAAGAGCAGGCTTTGAGCCATCACCCATATGGACATAATCTATGGTAAAGGGATAGAGTGTGGTTGCATGTTGGGGGATGGGGCAGATGAGTTGTGGTGTTTCTGGGTTTGGTGGTGCAGCACTGGCGGGTGATTGGATTAAGAAGGGCAGGTTCAAATCCCCAGGGCATGTAACTGTGAATCTTGACATTCCATGGGTAGGGAGGGGTGGTATCATGGGCCCTGGGGGCCTTGGGGGAAGGGAACAGTCAAGATCTAATGGGGTGTTCATTACCTTACAGTAATGGACACAGGACATGGTAAATATCATCAAAATTATTAAACTGTATCATCTAAATTGTAAACTATACTGTAAATCATTGACAATGTTTAGTTGCTATATTTGCTATCTGTATAACAGTTATAACAATGCTAACATTCAAAAAAAAGGGGGGGTTAATATGGGGTGGGGAAGGGGGGTTGGTTTGGTATCTGGGAGTCTTCGGCACTCCGTGTGTGACTTTGCTGTAACCTAAAACTTCTTTGAAAATCAAATGAAAAATTGGGAGACAATGGGGATTGAGAGGGGGAAGGTGTCACGGCACACCAGACATCCGATAACACAGTGATAAAAGGAAGGAAGGAAAAAAAAAGAGAAAGGAAAAAAAAATGAATATATATATATATTTAAAGGCATTTCCTTTGCCTTTTTGCCCATTTTTTGAATGTCCCAATCCGCTAATTATATTTTATTTTGTTTTGTATTTTGTTTATTTGTTTTTTTTTCCTTCTCTTTCCTTTTTTTTTTTTTTTCCCCCTGGGTATCCTTATGTTTGTCTTTTGCATGTAAGCTTATCATACTTGTTTCTTTTTCCTAGTAAGTGTATTTGATTATTTTATGGACTACATGTTCATGGAGGATTTGGATCACAGAAGGGTTACAATGGGTACTGCAGGGGATTATTGGTGGGGGGTGTCTGGGGGGGGGTTTCATGGGAATTAGTTCATCCAAATATACATGAAAGATATACAAAATCGTTCAAAAGATCAAAAGATGGGGCATGGCCTCGATGGGTGGACAATCACACAATAAATGAGGGAATCTGAATTCCTAGCCTGGAGAGCTCTGCCACAGTCTCCAAGGGAGCAGTAATAGTCCTCTGAGTGCACGGACAGTGCCTGTCAAAAGAGGATGACCCACTGATGTGTTCTTTTTATTGATGACTACCCTTGTGAGTCTTTGCGCTTGTAACTGAGACTTAGCCTGCAGTTGTGGGGTGCCTAAGGGTTGCCACCTTGGAGCCTCCTTGCTGCTCGAATGTGGCCTCTCTCTAAGCCAAACTCAGCATATGATTGCATTACCTTCCCCCCAACGTGGGACATGACTCCCGGGGATGAGCCTCCCTGGCAACGAGGGATTAATACCAAGTGCCAACTGGCAACGCAACTGGAAAAAGACCTTGAATTAAAGGGGGAAAGGGTAAAGACAAATGAGTTCAAGTGGCTAAGAGACTTCAAAGAGAGTCGGGAGGTCATCCCAGAGGTAACTCTTACGCACACCCCAGTAGGCGCTCATAGAACATCTAAATGCCTATCACCCCACACAGAGGGGCTCCTGAGAGCTCTGGAGACACCCATGTCCTATATAAGTGGGGATAGACCCACAGACTGATGCCTTATCAGTGGGCTCTATTTTGGATTCTGTGCTCCTAAGAGTGACAGAATTGGACTCAAATAAGTCCTCCCTGCACATGGTTCATCAGTCCCTTCTATTCAAACCTATATGTGATGCTGAAGTTTTTAGGTATACTTCCAGAGACTGGAGCCTCTGGCCTACCTATGTGCCAAGCATGCATGGAATCTCGGTGGAGCTGCAACTCCTACCCTACAGCTCAATGGACTCATCCAAGTCACCTGGAGAGGAGACAACGATGGGCAATGGCCATCCCAGGGAATGGAGAGGGCCTGCATCTGCAGGCAGGATCATCCCACCCACCATATCCATGGGATATAAGCCCTCTCTCACTTGGAGGTAGAGTGGACATCACCATCCCAGTCCCCTCAGGATTGGGGGAAGAACTAAGGACTCGAGTGGACTTGATGGTATTCTGTTGTTCACATATGGTGATTCTAGCAATGCAAGAAATTATAACAATGAGGTGGAGCCAGTGGCCACTTGACACTTTTGGGGCAGGGAGGGGATGAACAGTTGAAATACAGGGGCTTCTTTGGGATTTGGAGGTTGTCCTGAGTACCTTTGTGGCAACGGATGTAGGCCATTTTAAATCAGCACACACCACTCAGAACTGTGTGGGAGAGAGTGTGGTCTACGGTGTCAACTGTGGTCTATGGTTGGTGGCAAGGTCCCAGGATGTGTAAGTCCATTGAGGGTGGTGGGCCACAGTTGTGGGAGATGTTTGTGTGGGATGTGGTGGGAGGTGTGGGAGGTGGGCAACATGGGAATCCCAGTGGGTTCCGTGTAATATTTTGGGTATCTAAGCACCTCTTAAATTATATTTATATATATACATAAATAACATTTTTGTAAGCAAATGCACATATATGTATATATATTTATATATCATTTTGCAAATGTTGGTATGTATTATGAAAATTTTGATTTTTACCCACAATAAAAAATAAATAAATAAATAAAACTATAAAATTTAATTTCATGCTTAAGACCAAGAAATTACATATGCATAGAACCAGTAAAAAAAAAAAAAAAAAGAAGAAGCCAATCAAAAAAGACCACAAATTGTATAATTCCGTTTAAATGAAATATCAGGATAGGCAAATCTACAGAAACTAAAGTACATTAGTGTTTGATGTAGGATGTGAGACTATGAAACAGGGAGTGATTGCTAATAGGTATGGTGTATTTTTGGGGGGTGATAAAAATGTTATTAAATAAGATAGTGATTTATGGTTGCATAACTCAGTGAATGCATTAAAAACCAATAAACTGCGTACTTTAAAAGGATAAATTTTATGGTATGTGAATTATATCTCAAAAGGGCTGTTACTGAAAAAATAATAGGTTCAACCCACCTACTTTTCAACATTTGCCTAAGAGGAGTCCTTGATCAGAATGGATCTTAATATTTCAATGGTTTGTACCAAAATGAACATGTAGAAAGTAAAGAATTCAATTTTTTGGAATTAACCCTTTATGCATATACTGAAATAAATAAAATGTAGCAATTAAAATTTTAGTAATTATGACATTCTTTAGACAAATAATAGTTCAAGACTACATACATAAGATTTTTCTGGCCCCTCTCTCCTACTGAATCAAATCCAGTCTCCTTTAATCCACATCCAAAGTTAACTGGGCTTTCCAGTCTTACAGCTTATTTCTTCTTTCATAAATTCCCCATACTTCAGCCAAGTTAGACCCTCTCTCTGAGTCTTGAAAACACCCATGCTTTCATAAATATACTCTTTCTGTTTGGCATGCCCTACTCTCCTAAAGCAGCATGTCTGAATTCTACCCATCTTTCAATGTCTGAAATGTCACTTCTTCTATGAAGCCTTTCCTGATTCTCTCCCCTTATCCAAGGTCAGAGCTGGAAGTAAACTTTCTCTTATTGCTTATATCTCTCTTTAGATGCTTCTTATTTATGCATTTCACAGTTATATACGCACTTTTCTTTTTTCCATGACCAGGAAGTGAGGCCTGTAATTATAACATGCAGAAAAATTCTAATATGTGGGAGGTACATGATATCTAATCTTCACAACAACTCTGCAAGGTAGGTATTCTTCTTCTTTTTAAGATGAAGAAACTGAGGTTTGGAAAGGGCAATTCACTTGTTCAAAGTCCACCAACAAGTGGGAGATCTGGGGTTTGATGTATCTCTGTTTCTCACACAGTGTATAACACTGGGCCTTGCACAGAATAGATCTTCAAAAGTGGCTCACTGAATGATTAATGGGAACTAATCTAAAAAGTTATTCACTTACCTTAAGCATAGGCTTTAGATGCAGACTTACCTTGGTTTAAATTCCAGCTCCTCTATAAATCAAGCTAGGGTGAGTTACTGACTCTAAATCCCTTTTATTCATGTGTAAAATGAACTTTATAATATTAAGATAATTGGGTTATAGGGAGGATTAAGTGAGACAGAAATGTGAAGTTCTTAGCATGTAATAGGAGCTCAATAAATGTAGGCTTCTTCCTTTCATACTCTTTTCCCCATGCCTTGCCCCCTACTTAAAGCAGCTTAATGGGAAAAACCTGTTCTTTGAAGTCAGCAAATTTATATTATAGTTCTACAAATCATTAGGTTTCTGGCTTAATCATTTTACTGGAAAGTTTCATTTTGTGTATCTATAAAAATAGAGAACAAAAGTGTATGCCTTAGACAGGGCTTGTGAGAAATATATGAATTAATCTGGGTCAGTGGCTCTCAAACAACTTTTTTCGTAGCAGTGCCTAATAGGGTTATTTTATGGAAACCCACAATGTGGCTGACTAGGGGATGGCATCTGCAGCCTGGGCTGAACAGCACCATTGCATTCCACAATCAGCTCTTTGCTCATCAGTGGTAGCGTAGAAAGCGAAGCTAAAAATTTCCTATCAAGGCAGAGGAAAGATATCTATAAATACAGGGGGTCAGAAGTTTTTTCCTGCTATGTTTTATAAAGCTCTGTAGAAAGATGAATAAATAGAAAATGGAGTTATATTGAAAAAGAAAACTAATTTTTCATAGAGCAAACCTGTACGTGAGGAACTTCCAATCTAATAGCAAACATCAGACAACCAAAAGTGATCTGGATCTTTCATGCAAGATCTAACCAAGAGGAAAAAAAATAAGTATTTTAGCCTGTTCACATAAGTATATTCTTAATGCCTTCATTCCTAAAATTCTACTTAGGGGAATCATGCTAGGCTGTGAAATAGATTATTTTAAAAAGCTGTTTTTCCTTCCCTGAGGCCAGAAGGGATTTTTGGAGAGGCCAGAAAGAGAGGCATAGAAACAACAGGTGCTCCAAACAGCTGGGGAATGAGAACTGAAATCCTCCTTGGGATGATTCTAAGACTAGCAAATTTTCAAATCCCTATTGGAGAAGAAACACAACAAATAACTTAGTTCCAAGACTATTGTTCCACTTTACTCCTCCCCACAGTCCCTGAAAAATGAAAACCATGTTTGGCATAATAGACCAAAGTCAAGAAAAACAAGTCTTTTAACTGAGAATCCTGTGTACATGTTTTCTTTAAGAAACAAACAAATTTAGTTGAGTACTGACAATTTCAGTCTTTAAATTCTGTGAGCCACAGGCCTGGATAGGTCTTGGAGGTAATATGGTATTCTGGAAGAATCACTGGCCTTTACCAGTTTGTAGCTGTGCTAACTGAGGCTTGTAATAATAATTATTCTAAGCACTTTAATATGTAAACTTGCTTAACCCTCATATGTTGAACCCTAAATTAGCCTACCCATAGGCCTTCATGGCAACCAGAGTAACGTAGAAAAGAAAAATTTTCCACTGTCTCCTAAGTGTCCTATCTGAAAAGCACACAACCTCCCCTCCCTTGAACAATCTTGCAAGGACAGATAAGCACACAACCTCCCCTCCTCTGAACAATCCTGCAAGGGCATCTCAACCCTGCAGTTGTGCCCCAGGCTATCAGGGCACACTGTGCAAAGGCTAGCTAACTGCCGAAATCCGCTTCAGTTTATCCTGCTTGCTTGCAAACTGCATCTGCAACCCCCTATAAAAGGGAGCCATTTTAGAACCTCGGGGCTGCAGTTCTCTCCTGCATGAGAGGTGCTGCAGACGCCCGCGGGCTTAGCTCAATAAACTTCATAAAAGTGATTAAAGTCTGAGTGTGGTCGATCTCCTGGGTTACAATACATAATAACTCGATATGTAGATGTTTTATTTATCCCAATTTACAGGTGAGAAAACTGAAGTTTAGAGATGAAGTAGCTTGATCAAAGTCCCATAACTAGTGATAAAACTAGGATTTAAAGACCGGCACCCTAACTCCAGAGACTACACTCATAACTACTTCATCACACTGACTTCTGATGTATTTTTCTGATATTGTTTTCTTTATTGCTTTTCCTTCAACTGCAAAACAGGATGAATTCATAGGTCCATTGGGAAGATTAAATAAGATACATAAGTAAAGCACAGTTTCTGGTACATGGTAGGTACATGATAAATATTTTATGTTAATTATTAACATAGATCATGTTATAGAATCTATAATTAAAACAGCCCCTCCAACCATGGTTCCAATTTGAAATAAAGATGTTGGGAAGATTTAGACTCAGCCCACACTTAAAACTCTCCCTGACCCCTTCATCCCCACTTTGTTTACTCCCCCGCATGATTTATAGTTATGCCCTTTTCCTTCACTAAATTATTAGATTCTTTGAAAGGAGAGAGCTTATCTTTTATTCATCCTTGTTACTATTACAGTCTCCAACACTGTGCCTGGCACAAAGAATATGCTTAATAAATGTCTAAGAAAGAAGGAAGGAAGGGACGGAAGAACTGGGATAGGAGGAAAGAAGGAAAGAAAACAGGGAAGGGAAGAAACGAAAGGTAAATAAAAACTAGCCAAAAATCTAAAAGTTAGGATAAAGAGCATTCTGCCTTAATGAAGTATATTTTATCTTTGTGTAGAACATTCCAGTGCACCCCAACTATTGCAAAGTATACTCCACAACCTTTTTCATGACATTCTATTGTCTTAGTATCAAGCACTTGTTCCAAAAAGGTATAAGATAATATTGTCCTTTTAACCCCAGAATTATATAAGTAGTCTGAAAGTCAGGCACCACTTTTGGATTAGGAGTTCTCAATTTTTCTGAAAAAGTAGTGTGAGGTGTAGCTTTCCTTTTTAATACAAACACTAGTGCACTCCCAATTTAATTGTACTCAATATGTAGCATTTTCAAAAGTAAGTTTCAAGGAAGGGCCACTACATGAATCCAAGCCTTGTCAGTTGCCAAATGACCATTCTAAATCTGGCAGCTATGGATGGTGAACAATGTAACTAATGTAGCTGTCAGGAAGGAAAATCTTTTCCTTATGACCTTGATAGTGAATCAATGAATAGTGGCTAATTTTTGACCAGTATGTGCAAAAGGGCATCCTCTTACTTTCTGTCAGGCCAGTTATGTTTGAAGAGGGAGATTTACCCTGAGCTCAATAAATCTGGAAAAATGGATATAAAATCTGGTTTGGCATTAAAATGAAAACTTCAGAGAAAATTCTATATATTGGCACAAGACAAGTTGCTTTCCCTGCCTTCTACTTCCTTTTTTCTTGCGTTCAGGAGTTCAGAAAACAAAATTTAAATACTTGAAGGTTAAAAACAAATGAAAGAAGTCTTATTAGAAAGCATTTGTCCATGTAAAAGCTTTTTACAAGCCATTGAGCCTGGCAATGAACAATTTCAAATGAAAAGAGTGAAGCTTTGGGAGCTAAAGTAACACAGTAGGTGAATGACACCAAAAAACAACACCAACACCTGTGCCACCTGCAGCAAATGCCAGGCCCTGACTCTGCCAAAACACATAGAAATATGTGAATATCTCTGGTTTAGCACTAAAGAAGGTTAAAATCATTGTAAAAGTCTCAAAAAAACTGAGAAAATTTACCTTAAGTCATTAATTCAACTGACTTCTAGTGAGCAATGAATCACTGAGTATTCAAGAAAAGAATAAGATAAATTCCTTATATTCACAACCTAGTGTGACATATATATAAACACATAAATGAAAAAGTGTTACTAGCATATTTAGGAAAGTGCTATGATATTTATGAAAGACTTCACAGAAGAGGTAAAAGTTAAGCTGGGTAGACAAAGTTGAGAAGGGTAAAACAGGCAAATAAGAGGGCAAGAGGGACAGAGCATAAAAGGATCTGGCTTTGGGAGAAGAGTAAAGTTGAATGTGACTAGAGCCAAAGGTCTGCATAGGAGGTATAGAGGAAATGCAACTGGAAAAGTAGGTTCCTATCAGGTTGTGAAAGGAAAGAGTGAAAACAGAGGTCTTTTAGCAGGGTGATGGCATGAGCCTGTTTGTTTGGTATGGTAGACATAGGGAAAATAGACTTCAGTGGGAATAAGCTGGTGATAAAAAGACCAAATGTGGCAAACTGTTGTAAAATACCAGGCAAATGAAGATAGAGGCCTGAAACAAGATTTTGGCAGTGAAGTTAGACAGCCAAGGGCAAATTCAAGAGACATTGCTAAGTTAGAAGTAAAAGGGTCTAAAAAATTAAGGGATATGGTAGATGAGGAGAGAGAACCATATAAATCTCCAAGCCCTAATTGTACATTTTAGATTTGAGGTACTAACAATACTTAGAAACTTCCAGAATAGAAACTGAATGAATCATTTTATACATGGGGAGGATCAGGAGGCCCTAACCTAATCTAGGTTAGGAGACAAGGGTAGAGGCCAGGTAAAGATACAAAAAAGATAGCTAGAAACACAAGTTTGAGCTCAGTAGAAAGATCAGAATTAAAGCTAAATATTTGGGCATCACTGGCATAGATGACCATTAAAAAAAAGAGAAAATGAGACAACTCAAGAAGTGTGCATAGAGGTGAACTGAGAAAAGAACCAAAGATACAGCCCCAGGACCCTGAATCTCATCAGAGTTGTAACACCTACTCTCCAATTCATTGGACACACTCAGGACAACTAACAAAGAGATGATGATGGACAACGATCATCCCAAGGAACAGAGAGAGTCTACAACTGCAAGCAAGATAGTCCCATCCATCTGCCCCATGGAATCTAAGCCCCCTCTCAATTAGAGGTGGGGTAGGCATCACTATCCCAGAATCCTCAGGATTGGGAAATGAACAAAGGACTAAAGTACATTTACTCTTATTCTATTATAGACTTATTGTTATTCTAGCAATGGAAGAACTTTTATCATTGATGTGGACGCAGTGACCACCGGAGGTTCTGAGGGGAGGGAGAGGGAAAAATAGGTGTAATATGGGGGCATTTTCGGGACATTGGAACTGTCCTGAATGGCATTGCAATGACAGATTCAGGCCATTATATATCTTGTATTACAAAATTGTGTGGGAGAGAAGTTAAACTATAATGTAAACTATAATCCACACTTAGTGGCAATGCTCCAAAATGTGTTCATCAATTGTAACAAATGTACCACACTAATGAAAGACGTTGTTAATGTGGGAAAGTGTGGGAGGGGTAGGGAGTGGGGCATATGAGAACCCCCTATATTTTTTATGTAACATTTATTTATTTAAAAAAAAAATTTTTTTTAAAGTATATTAAAAATAAATAAATAAAGACACAGCCCCAGGAAACACTACCACTGAAAGGAATAAAAGAAGAGTAGTCATCAAAGGATATTCAAAGTGTTGCAGCAGAAACGAAACTTAGACAATGAGAAAACCCAAGCAGCACTCTGAGAGCCGGAGAAACAAAGTTTTATTATGCATGGGCCCAGAGGAGGGTCAAGTCTCCAAAACAGGGCTTCAGTTGCAGGGGAGGACAGGAGCTTTTATTTTCTTAAAGTCATGGGTCTTTAAGAAAAAGTTTAAGGGGGAAGTGCAGCCGCTATCTTTCCAAGGCTGTAGGTTTCAGTAAAGGCGGAGGAGAGAGTGCTGTTATCTTCCTAAAACTGTGGGTCTCAGTTAACAAGGAGGAAAGAGTGCTGTTAAAGAGGCAGCAGCAATTTCTTCATCAAAAGGAAACAAGAATTCCTTTATCTAGATCATCCAATTATTTCAATTATTCCAATATTATTGATCACCTAATTATGGACCAATCATTGTGCCAGGGATAGGAATATAAAGATTAATATGATAGTTTTTGTACAAGGAATGCTGCCTAGTGGCGTTCATAGACAATTGCAGAATGTTGCACAAGTGCTACAATAGAGAAATTCATATTGTGTGAGGAGAACACAGGATAATGAAACCAAGAGCACTGACAATGTCAAATATGATAGCACAGAAGTTATTAAAATTTGAATGCAGTAGAGTCTGTATCAATAAGCTTATTCCAGTAAAACATGCTGACTCTTAAACTTCAAAATATTTTCAGTATTCACTTTACACATTCATCATAGAGTATCATACAGCAATTAAAGTGTGCCTGAGAGGCACTGAAAAAGACAAAATCTCTTATATAGATTTTACATACAAATAAACCCCAGTCTGAACTGTGGAGAGATCCTGTAATAGAAAGTTCAAGAAAGACTTTTAAAATTCCATTAAAATGGCATTTTTCTGGATGGACAAGAGGTTGAGGAAAAGAGAAAACAAAAACACATATAATAGTGAAAACGTAAAATTATGATGAAATACCTTCTATTTGGTAAGCATTACTGAGGAACCGGTTGAGCTACGAAAGCAGGTACTGAGCATCATTTGGCATTCCTGAGCATCATGAAATTTGTGCTCAGTTCCAGTTCTGCTAGTTGCAGCTGGATTTTTTTAATTAGAAAAATTGTAGATTTACAGAAATATCATGAAGAAAATACAGAGTTCCCATGTACTGCTCCCTCCTCCCCTGCATCATTATTAATATTCTGCATTACTGTGGTATCTTTATTAAAATTGATCCAAGAATATTATTATAATTGAACTATTATCTATAGTCCATAATTTATATTAGGGTCATTGTTTGTGTTGTACATTCCTGTGTTTTTTTTTTTAACTTTAATAGAGTAACATATAAAGCTAAAATTTCCCCCTTTTAACAACATTCAGATAAATAATTCAGTACTGTTAATTACAAGCACAGTATTGTGCTACTACGTACCACCACCCATTACCAAAACATTTCCATCACCCCAAATGAAAATTCTGTACCAATTAAGCCTTAACCCCCTTTCCTTACCACCCACCCCATTTCCTGATAACCTGTATTCTAGTTTCTCACTTTGTCAACTTGCTTATTCTGATTATTTTATAACAGTGAGATCATACAATATTTATCCTTTTGTGTTTGGCTTATTTTACTCAATATAATGCCTTCAAGATTCATCCACATTGCCACATGTATCAGAACTTAATTCTTTTTATGGCAGAATAATGTTCCAATGTATTCTGTACCACAGTTTGTTTATCCATTCATAGGTTACTTCTATCTTTTGACAATTGTGAATAGTGCCACTATGAACATCAGTGTACAAATATCTGTTTGAATCCCTGCTTTCAATTCTTTTGTGTATATACCTAGAGGGAGGATTCCCAGCTGATATGGTAGTTCTATACTTAATTTATACTGAGGAACTGCCCAAATATTTTCCACAGAGGTGGCTCCATTTTATACATTCCTATCAATAAAGAACAACTATTCCAAATTCTCCACATCCTTTCCAATACTTGTAACTTTCTGTTTTTTGTATAGTAGCCATTCTAGTAGGTATGAAATGGTAAATTATTGTAGTTTTGATTTGTATTGCCCTAATGGCTAATGATGTTGAACATCATTTCATAGGCATATTGGCCATTAGTATATCTTCTTTGTAAAAATGTCTGTTGAAGTCTATTGCCTGTTTATTTAATTGGGTTGCTTATCTTTGTTCAGTTGTAGGATTTCTTTGTAAATTCTGGATATTATCCTTATCAGATGTGTGGTTTCCAAATATTCTACCCCTTTCCAAAAGTTGTCTTTTTACTCCCATAATGAAGTTATTTGATGCACAAAAGATTTTGTGCATCCCACTTATCTATTTTTCCTTTTGCTACTTGTGCTTCTGTTGTAAAGTATAAAAACCATTGCCTAACACAATGTCCTAAGGATACTTCCCTATGTTCTCTTTTTGGATTTTTTTATAATCCTGGATATTATATTTAAGTCTTCAGTCAATTTTGAGTTGATATTTATATATATATGTGTGAGGAATGGGTCCTCCTTCATTTTGACACATGGATATCTAGTTTTCCTAACACTAATTTGTTGAAGAGATTCTTTCCCAATTGAGTGGATTGGCACCCTTGTCAAAATTCAATTGGCCATATAAGGGAGGGTTTATTTCTGTACATTCAATTTTATTCCATTGGTCTGTATGTCTGTCTTTGTGCCAGTATACTGCTTTTTTGATTACTGTGACTCTGCAACAAGTTTTAAAATTGGAAAGTGAGCTCTCCAAACTTGATTTTCTTTTTCAAAATGGTCTTGTTTATTTGGGCCCTTTATCCTTCCATATAAACTGGTTGATTGGCTTTTCCATTTCTGGAAAAGGGGGGGGGGGCTGTTTGGATTTTAGTTGTTATTGCATTGAATCTGTAAATTGCTAAGGGTAGAAATGACATCTTGTCAATATTTAATCTTCCAATCCATGAGCATGGAATGCCCTTCCATTTATTTAGCTTTTCTTTGATTTCTATTAGAAATGTTCTATAGATTTCCTTGTATTAGTCCTTTTCATCCTTGGTAACTTTATTCCTAAATATTTGATTCTTTTAGTTGCTAATGTGAATGGAATTTTTTTAAATTCCTCTTCAGATGGTTCATTATTAGTGTATAGAAACACTACAGGGGGGCCAAGATGGCGTTAGTGTAGGAGGGCACACACTGCAAGCTCCAAGAGCAAGGCGGATTGTGGACGGGGTCCTGCCTGGGGGTCTGTGCTGTGCACACGTGGAATGAGAAGCTTGGGGCAACTATCTGCGCAGATCAATGGTGTGGACGGAATGGTAGAGATTCTTGAGTTTTAAACCTGCCGGTGGTGGTTGGCATGGACGGCTGAGCCCCACAGTTAGGGAGAAAAAATAAATAAAACGGCCAGTTGGAGCCACGAGCAGGGCGAGAATATTTTATTTTCTGGGGATCTGGCTGCCTGGAGCCCCTTGGACCTTGGGTGAACAGATTAGCCAGAGCGAATCAGCACCTGGTGGATGGTTGGGGGGTGATGTTCGGGAGAGGGAGTTGATTTGCCTAGCTTCCCAGGGATAAGCCCCAGGCTGCCGCAGAGCCAGGAAGAAGGGACACTCCCCAAAAGAGGGAGGGTTCTGTTGGAGGACAGGGAAGGGAATTTTTTATTTTTTTTATTTTCTGCCATCGGTCTGGCTGCCTGGACCACCCCATAGCTTTGCAGAGTAGATAAGCAGACCTGAAGCAGCATCAGGCTGAGAGGAGAGGCGAATTTGCAGTCAAACTGATATACATAGCAACCTGGTGATGCTGGTGCTCAGCTCCAGAAGGGGCGGAGTCGGCCGTCTTTAGCACTCTGCACTGACTAACATCAGAGCTACAGCTACCCTGGGAAGTCCAGGAAGTGGGACGTGCTGGATTAATTTCCATGAGCCCAGCTAGGGTCCCTTCCGTAAGGGGGTTGGTCTAGAGGAGGAATTATTTGGGGTCCAGTATTTCGCCAAAAAAAAAAAAAAAAGTGAAAAGGTCACTTCAATAAATGAAAAATAAATTCTTTTTAATTTAGTTTAATAGCTAAAAGCTGTTTCAGGAACTGCATATAGAACCCTGCGGGGAAATTGATTGATAAACACAAGCAGGAAGGAAGGATCCACGTGGACCCTAGGGGAATCATAGACCCTCCTTAGCTCTGTTTGACTGCTTGCCTGTGTGGATCTTTGATTTTTCTCTGTTGATTTCTGGTCTCTTGCTTTTCTTTCCTCTTTCCTCCCCCCTTTCTTTTTTCTTTCATTTTTTTAAATTAGGTGCTGCTACCTTGTCGCTTCTTTGATGTGCTTCTCCTTCAGTAATTTCCCACTCGCTGTCTATATTGATTTTGTATACCAAACTATCGCTTATCCTTCCTTCATCTTTCTGCCTTCTGCTTTCTGTTGTGACTCTTAGATACAACATTTTTTCATAGGCCCACAACTTAAGGGTGTCAATTTCTATTCCATCTATTTTGTTTTCTTCTTTTTTTTTTATTAGTATTAACTTTTTCCTTTCAGCCCTTTCTTTACTATTTCTCTTCCTCCTCATAATTCTAGCCTTCTAAATCACTATATATATATTCCTCCATTTGTTTTCCCAGTCCATTGTAGGAACTCCACTTTTTTTCCTATTACTCTACACTGCCTACACAAGTTAAATATTCATCTCATTAAGTCTCATTTGGCCCCTCTTCTAATTTTTATCAATATTACTATTATCCTTATGCCTTCCTTACATCTTTTGATTCCTATGGCCCTACTCTTTTGCCTTCAAGGGAACATAGAAAGAAGCAAGGAAATAAAATAAGAAGAAAAAGTGCCAAAGAGAAAACTTAACTCACATGCAGAACCACCATCTAAATAAAACTCTAGGGCATAGAGAAAAGCTAATAAACTGAACAAACCCATCAAGATAATATGATGACCAGAGGGCAACAAAAAAATACAAATGACTCTGAGAAACAGGAAAACATGAACCAGTCCAAAGAACAAAATAAAAATCAGGAAGTGATGCTGAACATCGAACAACTAATCACAGCTATCCAAACAAATATCATGGACCAACTTAAAGAAGTGAAGGGAGAGATTAAGGATATAAAGAAGACACTGGGAGAGCATACTGAAGAAATTGCAAACATGCCTAAAAAGGGAATGGATATGATGGTGAACAATGGCACAATCCAAGAAATCAAAAAGACGCTGGATTCATATAACAGCATATTTGAACAGACAGAGGAAAGAATTAGTGATATGGAAGACAATACAGCTGAAATCAGATCAGGGAATTATACAATAACACAAAATACACAAATATATGCATTATGGGCATCCCAGAAGGAGAAGAGAAGGGAAAGGGAACAGAAGGAGTGTTGAAGGAAATAATGGCTGAAAACTTCCCAACTCTATTGAGAGAGATGGATGTGCAGATCCAGGAAGCACAGCGCACCCCAAATAGTATAAATCCCAACAGGCCAACTACAAGACATATACTTGTCAAAATGTCCAATGCTCAAGACAAAGAGAAAATACTCAGGCAGCAAGAGAAAAGAGAACCATCACATACAAGGGAAGCACAATAAGATTAAGTGCTGATTTCTCAGCTGAAACCATGGAGGCAAGAAGACAATGGTATGACATAGTCAAAACACTAAAAGAAAAAAACTTCCAGCCACGAATTCTCTATCCAGCAAAATTGGCATTCAAAAATGATGGAGAGTTCAAAATATTCATAGATAAACAGCAATTAAGAGAGTATGTCAAGAAAAACCAGCACTTCAAGAAATACTAAAGGAACGTCTACAATTCTACTTAAGCTCTTCCAAAAAATAGAAGTAGAGGGAATATTGCCTAACTCATTCTATGATGCCAACATTACACTAATACCAAAACCAAATAAAGATACTACAAGAAAGGAAAATTACTGACCAATTTCTCTAATGAACCTAGATGCTAAAATCCTCAACAAAATACTTGCTAATCGCATTCAACAACATATCAAAAGGATTATACACCATGACCAAGTGGGTTTCATCCCAGGTATGCAAGGATGGTTCAATATAAGAAAATCAAACAATGTAATACACCACATAAACAGATTGAAAGAAAAAAAATCACATGATCATCTCTATAGATGCAGAAAAAGCATTTGACAAAATACAGCACTCTTTCCTCATAAAAACACTACAAAAGATAGGAATAGATGGAAACTTTCTGAATATGATAAAGGGTATATATGAAAAACCCAAAGCTAACATCATTTTCAATGCTGAAATCCTAAAAGCCTTCCCTCTGAGATCGGGAACTAGACAAGGATGCCCACTATCACCACTCCTATTTAACACTGTCTTAGAAGTACTTGCGCGAGCACTGAGACAAGAAAAGGACATAAAAGGCATCCAGATTGGAAAAGAAGAAGTAAAAATTTCATTATTTGCAGATGACATGATCCTATACATAGAAAGCCCTGTGAAATCTACAACAAAGCTTCTAGAACTTATAAAGGAGTTCAGTAATGTTGCAGGTTAAAAGATCAATGCTTGTTTAACACTGTATTTTATATTATGTTCTTCACATATAGGGATTAGGTGTCTGAGAGACACAAAAGGACAAATACCATATGATTGATTACTATGAACCAAATATATTGTGTAACATATTGTATTACTAAAAAAAAAATTTATATGCAAAAAAAAAAAGATCAATGCTGAAAAATCAGTAGCATTTCTATACACCAATAACGAGCAAACTGAGGAGGAAATCAGGAAAAAAATACCATTTACAATAGTAACTAAAAGAATCAAATACCTAGGAATAAATTTAACTAAAGATATAAAGGACTTATATACAGAAAACTACACACACTTTTAAAGGAAATCAAAGAAGACTTAAATAAATGGAAAAATATTCCCTGTTCATGGACAGGAAGACTAAACATCATCAAGATGTCTATCCTACCCAAACTAATCTACAGATTCAATGCAATCCCAATAAAAGTCAAAACTGTATTTTTTAAGGAACTGGAAAAACTAACCACAAAATATATTTGGAGAGGCAAGAGGCCCCGAATTGCCAAAGACATATTGAAAAAAAAAAATGAAGTTGGAGGTATCACACTACCTGACTTTAAAACATACTACAAAGCTACAGTGATCAAAACCACATGGTACTGGCACAAGGATAGACCTACTGACCAATGGAACCGGATTGAGAGTTCTGATATAGATCCTCGCATATACAGTTATCTGATATTTGACAAGGCCACAAAGCCCACTCAGTTGGAAGAGAATGGCCTCTTTAACAAGTGGTGCTTGGAGAACTAGATATCCATATCCAAAAGAATGAGAGAAGAATGCCATCTCACACCTTATACAAAAATCAACTCAAGATGGATCAAAGATCTAAATATAAGAGCCAAAACCATAAAGACCTTGGAAGATAATGTAGGGAAGCATCTACAGGACCTTGTAATAGGAAATGGTTTCATGAACTTCACAGCCAAAGCACGAGCAGCAAGAGAAAAAATTGATAAATGGGATCTCCTCAAAATTAAAAACTTCTGCACCTCTAAGGATGTTATTAAGAAAATAAAAAGGCAGCCTACCCAATGGGAGAAAATACTTGGCAGCCATATATCTGATAGGAGCCTAATATCCTGCATATATAAAGAAATCCTACACCTTGTAAATAAAAGGACAAACAACCCATTTTAAAAATGGGCAAGTGACCTGAAAAGACACTTCTCCAAGGAAGAAATACAAATGGCTAAAAAGCACATGAAAAAATGCTCAACATCACTTGCTATCAGGGAAATGCAAATCAAAACTACAATGAGATACCATCTTATACCCATCAGAATGGCAGCTATTAAAAAAACAGAAGACACTAAATGTTGGAGAGGATGTGGAGGAATAGGAACCCTCATCCACTGCTGGTGGGACTGCGGTATGGTCCAGCCACTGTGGAGGACAGTTTGGTGGTTCCACAGAAAACTAACAATAGATCTTCCGTATGATCCAGCAATTCCACTACTGGGTATATACCCAGAAGAACTGAAAGCAAAGACATAAACAGATATATGCACACCAATGTTCATAGCGGCATTGTTCACCATTGCCAAAAGTTGGAATCAGCCCCGGTGCCCATCAACAGACGAATGGATAAGCAAAATGTGGTACATACATACAATGGAATATTACTCAGCTGTAAGAAGGAATAAAGTGCTAACACATGGAATAACGTGGATGAATCTTGAAGACCTTATGTTGAGTGAAGCAAGCCAGGCACTGAAGGATGAACAGTATATGACCTCACTGATCTGAACTGAGGAAAGTGAGCAGTCTCTGAAAACCATATTCTGAAAGATAGGATAACAAGGGAGAGAAAGAGAAGAGCAGGCTCTGAGCCATCACCCATATGGACATAATCTATGGTAAAGGGATTGAGTATAGTTGCATATTGAAGGATAGGACAGATGGGTAGTGATATTACTGGGTTTGGTGGTGCAGCATTGACAGGTGGGTAGATTAGGAAGGGCAGGTTCAAATACCCAGGGCATGTAACTATGAATCTTGACATTCCATGAGTCAAGACAGGGGAGTATCATATGCCCCAGGGGGGTGGGGAGGAAGGAACAGTTAAGAACTAATGGGGTATTTAGTAGATGGGAAAGGTTTTTCATTACCTTACAGTAATGGACACAGGACATGGTAAATATCATCAGAACTTATTAAACTGTATCGTCTAAATTGTAAACTATACTGTAAATCATTGACAATGTTTAGTTGCTATATTTTTCTATCTGTATAACAGTTATAACAATGCTAACATCCAAAGGGGGGGGGGCATTTAATATGGGGTGGGGAAGGGAGGGTGGTTTTGTATCTGGGAGTCTCAGGTACACCGTGTGTGACTTTGCTGTGACCTAAAACTTCTTTGAAAATTAAATGAAAATTTGGGAGACACTGGGGATTGAGAGGGGGGAAGGTGTCACGGCACACCAGACATCTGATTACACAGTGATAAAAGGAAAAAAAGAATATATATATATATAAATATATATATTTTTAAAGGCATTTCTTTTGCTTTTTTCCCCATTTTTTTGAATGTCCCAATCCGCTAATTATATTTTGTTTTGTTCTGTTTTTTGCTTGATTGTTTGTTTGTTTTGGTTTTTGTGTTGTTGTTTTTTTCCTGAGTTTCCTTATGTTTGTCTCTTGCATGTAAGCTTATCATTGTTGTTTCTTTTTCCTATTAAGTGTATTTGATTATTTTATGCACTACATGTTCATGGAAGATTTCAATCACAGAAGAGTTACAACGGGTACTGCCGGGGATTATTGGTGGGGGGTGTCTGGGAGGGGGGATTCATGGGAGTAAGTTCATCCAAATATACATGAAAGATATACAAAATTGTTCAAAAGATCAAAGGATGGGGCATGGTCACAGTAGGTGGATAATCACACAATAATTGAGGGAATTTGAATTCCTAGCCTTGAGACATCTGCCACATTCTCCAAGGGAGCAGCAACAGTTCTATGAGTGCAGGGACAGTGTCTGTCAAAAGAGGATGGCCCACTGATGAGTTCTTTTTATTGATGACTTCCCTTATGAGTCTTTGCTTTTGTAACTGAAACGTAGCTTATTGTTATGGGGTGCCTAAGGGTTGCCACCTGAGAACCTCCTTGTTGCTCAAATGTGGCCTCTCTCTAAGCCAAACTCAGCATATGAATGCATTACCTTCCCCCCAACGTGGGACATGACACCTGGGGATGAGCCTCCCTGGCAACGAGGGATTAATACCAAGTGCCAACTGGCAACGCAACTGGAAAAAGACCTTGAATAAAAGGGGGAAAAGGTAAAGACAAATGAGTTCAAGTGGCTAAGAGACTTCAAAGAGAGTCGGGAGGTCATCCCAGAGGTAACGCTTACGCACACCTCAGTAGGCGCTCATAGATCATCAAAGTGCATATCACCCCACACAGAGGGGCTCAGAGAGCTGTGGAGACACCCAAGTCCTATATAAGGGGGGAAACCCAGAGACTGACGCCTTATCAGTGGGCTCTATTTTGGAAACTGTGCTCTTGAGAGTGACAGAATTGGACTCAAATAAGTCCTCCCTGCACATGGTTCATCAGTCCCTTCTATTCAAACCTATATATGATGCTGGAGTTTTTAGGTATACTTCTAGAGACTGAAGCCTCTGGCCTACTTATGTGCCAGGTGTGCGTGGAATCTCAGTGGAGCTGCAACTCCTACCCTACAGCTCAATGGATTCATCCAAGTCACCTGGAGAGGAGACAACGATGGGCAACGGCCAGCCCAGGGAATGGAAAGGGCCTGCATCTGCAGTCAGGATCATCCCACCCACCATATCCATGGGATATAAGCCCTCCCTCACTTGGAGGTGGAGTGGACATCACCATCCCAGTCCCCTCAGGATTGGGGGAAGAACTATGGACTAGAGTGGACTTGATGGTATTCTGTTGTACATATATGGTGATTCTAGCAATTGAAGAAATTATAACAGTGAGGTGGAGCCAGTGGCCACTGGACACTTTTGGGGCAGGGAGGGGATGTACAGTTGAAATACAGGGGGTTTTTCAGGATTTGGAGATCGTCCTGAGTGCCGTTGTGGCAACGGATGTAGGCCATTTTAAATCAGCACACACCATTCAGAACTGTGTGGGATAGAGTGTGGTCTACTATGTGAACTGTGGTCTATGGTTGATGGCAAGGCCCCAGGATGTGTAAGTCCATTGAGGGTGGTGGGCCACACTTATGGGAGATGTTTGTGTGGGATGTGGTGGGAGGTGTGGGAGGTGGGGAACATGGGAATCCCGGTAGGTTCTGTGTAATATTTTAGGTAATCTAAGCACCTCTTAAAATATATATATAACATTTTTGTAAGCAAATGCACATATATGCATATATATTTATATATCATTTTACAAATATTGGTATGTATTGTGAAAATTTTGATTTTTACCCACAATAAAAAAAAAAGAAAAAAGAAAAAAACACTACATATTTTTGCATGTTGATCTTGTACCCTGCCACTTTGCTGAATTCATTTATTAGCTCTAGAGGCTTTGTTGTGAATTTTTCAGGATTCTCTACATATAGTATCATATCATCTGCAAACAGGGACAGGATTATTTCTTCCTTTCCAACTTGTATGCCTTTATTTTTTCCTTGACTAATTTTTCTGGCTAGAACTTCCACTACAATATTGAATAACAGTACTGACAGTGTATATCCTTGTCTTGTTCCTTGTTTTAGAGAGAAAGCTTTCAGTCTTTCACCAATAAGTGTGAGGTAAGTTGTGGGTTTTGCATACATGCCCATTAGCGTATTGAGGAAGTTTCCATCTAACTTCTAGTTTTCAAGTATTTTATTAAAAAGGGGTGCTGGATTTTGTCAAATCTTTTCAGCATGAATTAAGACGATCATATGTTTTTTTCCCCTTCTTTCTGTTGATGTGGTGTATTATACCAATTGATTTTCTTATGTTGAACCACCCTTGCATACTGGGATAATTCCTACTGGATCATGGTGTTTAAATCTTTTAATGTGCTATTGTATTCAGTTTTCCGTGTTTTGTTGAGGTTTTTGTGTCTATATTCATAAAGGATATTGGTATGTAATTTTTTTCATGTGGTAATTTTATCTGGCTTTTGTATGAGGTTGATGTTGGCCTCATAAAATGAGTTAAGGAGTGTGATGGTTAGGTTAATATGTCAATTCGGCCAGGAAATTGTGTCTAGGTGTTTGGTCCAGCAAGCACTGGGCTAACTGTAATACAAGAGCATTTATGGACTTTGATCACCAGTGAGTTTACTGCGTGGATGGCTGATTACATCTGCATCAATCAGGGAGATTGCATCAACAATGGGTGATACTTTTATCCAATCAGTTGAATGCCTTAAAAGGGGAAGTGATTTCAACATTCAGAGAGAATTTCCCAGCTTGTAAATAAAGTAAATAAATAAATCTTTAAGGAAAAAAAAAAAAGAGTGCATTGTTTAATTTCCACATCTTTGTGAAATTTCCAGTTCTTCTGTTATGATATCTAGCTTCATTCCATGGTGGTCAGAGAAAACACATTGCATGAAGGAGTGTTTGCAGATAACTTCTAATCAGCACACACATACTGAGCATGTATATTTAAAAACAGTATGCATTGAATGCTTATCATATGCCAGTCACTATTTCATATATATTATGTTATTAATCTTCATAGCAACTCAATGAAGTACAAACTCTTATTTTTCCCATTTTACATATAAGGAAACTGAGACTTAGAGAGGTAAAGTATCTTGTTCAAAATCACAGGGCTAAAAGATGGCAATATTGGCTTCAAACCCAATTTATTTGAATCCATAGCCCATGTCCTTTACCACTCCACAATACTAAATCTATATACCATAAGACAAAGAGGAATGAAAGGAAAAGTCTGAGCCCAGAATTGTACTAAGAGATTGAAAATTATATGAATCGAATCAGAGAAAATCTCATGACAGAGATAGACCTGAAGGTGTGATTTGAAGTTAGTCTATAAAAAGGTATTACCATGATATTAACCTCAATGATCCAAATGTGTTTCATTCTCATAAACAAAACTAAATATATTGGGTAATATTTAGTTTTGTTTATGAGAATGAAACACATTTGGATCATTGAGG
>JAKSZT010031676.1:15549252-15601828 GCA_026826555.1 Tolypeutes matacus
TGTGAGAATTTTGATTTTTACCCATAATAAAAAAAATTAAAAAAAAAAAAACTAAATATTAATTTGAATAGACATTTTAAGTCAAGAGTTATCATCCTATAACCACAATAAATTATACCTCATACATCATGGATAGTACTAAGTTTCCACATAATTTATTCTTCAATTATATAGTTTAAAATGTATATAGAGAGAATAGATTGATGAACGTCTAACCTCTGCTTCTGAATGGAAAACTTATTCATGAGATCCTTATAAAATTATACTTAAGTATCTGTGACAGTAAAGGAGTGAGAAACCAGACTGAAGTATAATAAATCCTCTCTGACAGAGACAGCAGAAGAAGAAAAAAAAAAAAAAAAAGAAGGGAAGAAAGTATCATATAGGAGTTGAGATAAACATCACTGAGAAAAGAGAGTCAAGCTGCATAAGACAATCTCAAAGGAATTCCTAAAACCCAGAACAGATTAACATACCAAAAGCATATTTGACAGAATTGGACAATGTATCCAACCTGAATTCTCTTAAGTCCAAGTAGCTGCCATGATGTGTCATCATGTTGCTGAGACAGGAGACCCAATTAAATTCTAATGGCTAAACCTTAAAGATACTGCAAATTAGGTGTTAATGATCAGGCGGATTGGGGGGAGGGGCAGGGGGAGGAATACACCAAACATAAAACATGGGCTAAAGTTAGTAGTTACATTTCGACAATGCTCTTTCATAGTTTGTAACAAATGTTTCAAAACAATGCAAGGTGATGGTGGTGTGGTGATATATGGGAGCCCTGTATAATGATATGCATGTTTGTTTTGTAAGTTCACAACTTTTACTATATATTTATTGTTGATGTCTGTTCATGTATGAATGATATACTTCCATAAAAAAATTTGGGGGGAGTGGATGTGGCTCAAGCATTTGGTTGGACACCCACCTACCACAAGAGAGGACCAGGGTTCGGTTCCCAGTGCCTCCTAAAGAGGACCAGCAGACACAATGAGCAGAGACAATGAGCAGAAAATGAACAGTCCAGACAAGGGATCCATCTGGGGGGGGGGGGGGAGGAATAAAAATAAAATGCACACAAATATTTTTCTAAATTTTTTAATGAAAAAAATTTTAAAATAAATCATGAGGGCCAGCAAAAAATGATGAGATTCAAAAAATTTTTGGTAAGGAGAATCTCTCCTCCTCTGGCATTCAATTATAACACAAATCAGCATGAATCTTATTCATTTATTATTGAACAAATATTCATTGAGGCCACTATTCTGGCATGAAAAACACAGTAAGGTGAATAATAAATCTCTGGCCTTGCGAAGTTTCTGTTCTGGTCCAATAAAAAAATTTTATAAAGTGAAATAAATAGTATATAAGATTGTGCTAAGTACTCTAAAGAAAAATAAAGGAAGGAATGGAAACGGAGGTATGTGAGAGGCAAGCACAAATAGGATTGAGTGGGAAGGTTTCACTGAGCAGGTAACATTTGAGCAGAAACTTAAAGGAGGTAGGAGAGTGAGCTGTATAGATATCTGGGGGAAAAAACAGAGAGAGAACCACCAAGAAAAAAGCCCCGATGCAACAGTATTCTTAGCATCAAGAGGCCAGTATATGTGAAGCAAAATAAGAGAGGGGGGAATAGTCAGAAAGAAGGTAAAAAAAAGATAATAGGGGCTTTCTGGTGGAAAGATGGCAGAGTAAGGAGTTCCAAGACTCAGTCCTTCTACCTGAACAACTATTAAACAGGCAGGAATTGACTGAAACAACCATTGTGAAACTCTGGAGGCAAGAAGAGAGGGAAGAAGAGGTAGATAAATTATGGTAAAGAAAAGTAAATTTCTTTCTCAGTGTGGTGGGTTCCTGTCAGCACACATCCCCCATTCTCATGGCAGGCTGCCATGAGGTCTAGTCCCTGGCTAGCTAGCTGGTAACAGAAAGGTACATAAAAATCCTCTTTCCCAAAACCAGGAGTGAGCCTGGCCAATCACTGATCATGGTTTTTGACTTAGTGATTTCTGTACACTAGAGGCCTAGCTCTGAGGGCAGCCATTTTATCAACCTACCAGGACAGAGGGAGTGGGAGACATTAATTCAACACCACCCAGTTAAAGCCTGCAGCAGAGGAGATTTAAAGATGCGACACTTCCTCAGGGCAGGAGGGGAGAACTAGTTCAAGGGCTGCATTTGCTGGGCAGTCCAAGAAAGCTCAGCTTTGGGGAGCTGAGGAAGAAGCTCTTGGCACCCTTGATGACACCCTGCACATGGCACTTTGGAGCCAGTCTGCACCCTCTTCATCCGTCTGTGGCCCTGTGTCAGCCGGGAATTACTTAGTGGTAAAGTATTCTCTGGCGTTCCCCTCCTCACAGAATTTCCCCTCAAGGAAAAAACACCTTGAGACAATAAAAGGAGCAGAAGAGGCTATAGAGGCAAAAAGTCTGGGGCAAAGGCTTTCCAGCTTTAAACACCTCGGAGAGGGAGGTTTGTCTCCTGGGAATCAGAGGAGACAACCAAACTCCTGTAAACAGGGAAACTTGAAAACAACTAACAAACAAAAGCCCAGGACAAGACAGAAACCAAGAAAGACAACGATGCATTCACCTGGGCAGACCTTTCTGACAAGAGGGCTGACTCAAGAAAATCTGTCTTATCACCATCTTGATACATAATTAAGATACATAATTAAGAAAGAGACATCTCAGGGAATAAATCCAAGAATTGACATTTTAAAATATTAAAATGTAAAGTCTGTAACAAAACAGTAGAAGAAAAAGAAAAAGAAAATGATGGCTCATCCAAAGAAAGAGTATAAAACTATAGAAAACATCAACAAAGAACACCAAAATGTAAACATACCAAACAAAGCCTTTAAAAAACTGATTTTAAAAAATGCTCAAGGAGATGAGGGAAAATACAGAGAAAGAACCAAAAGATATCAGGAAAACAATGAATGAACAATATGAGAATCTCAGTAAAGATAGAGAAGTTCTCAAAAGGAACCAAACAGAACTACTGGAGTTGAAGGCTACAATAACTGAAGTTAAAAAATGCCCATATGTGAATATTCTTGCTGTCCTGATTTTGTGATAATCAGGGTAGGCTAAACATTCGCTATATTAGAAACCATGCATGTGTCCCCAGACCTAGTCTTTCTTCCTGGGTCTGGTTTTTAGAATGCTGGTGATAAACTAAGCCTGATTTGTTATATGACCATCCTGTATGGGAAATGACTGTAACTTTGGGTATCTTTGGTCAACTTTAAGCAGGGGGACGGATGTGGCTCAGGTGGTTGGGTGTCCATCTCCTTTATGGAGGGAACTGGGTTCGATCCCCAGGACTCCCGGTAAAAAAGGAAAAAAGAAAAATATAGAATGCGTGTGGGCCACAAGGCCTGGCACACGGGTGCACCGCCAGGCCCGGCGAATGGGTGAGCCACCAGGCCCTGGGTGAGCCGCTAGGCCCTGTGTGCAGGTGAGCCATCAGGATGCCCACTGTCACCACTGTTATTCAACACTGTACCAGAACTTCTTGCAGAGCAACTAGGCAAGAAAAGTAATAAATAAAAGATATCAAAATTGGAAAGGAAGAAGTAAAACTTTCTCTATTTGTAAATGACATGATCCTTTATACAGAAAATCCTGAATATTTCACAACAAAGCTCCAAGAGGTAATGAATGAATTCAGCAAAGTAGGATCAATACCTCAAAATCAGTAGTCTTTATACACACAAGCAATGAACAATTAGAAGAAAAATAAATCAAGAAAAATATCCCATTCACAATAGCAACTAATATAATCAAATACCTAGGAATAAACCTAACCAAGGATGTAAAGTATTTGTACACTAAAAACTATAAAACACTGCTAAGAGAAATCAAAGAAGACCTGAATAAATGGAAGGACATTCAATGTTCATGGACTGAAAGATAAATATTGTTAAGATGTCAATCCTAGCAAGTTGCTGTATTAATAAATAAAGTACAATAATGCCTTAATGAAAGGGAAGGGAATGATAAACACAACATTAAGGGTATCTGTTTTAAAATATAAGGATGGAGGAAATAAAATGGAAATGGAGTAGAAATCACAAAGGAAAACTCAAATGTAATAGTAATATTCTATTTCTCAAACTAGATGGTAGATGCACAAGTATTTACTGAATCATTATTTTTATGTCTTATAATAGATTTTATAAATATTCTTTAGTACCTACTCATTAATAAAATATTGAAATTTATGGTGGTGCTCATTGCACATATACTAAAATTTGTATGACAAAGAAAAATTAGTATAGTCCATGTACAAGAATAACATTCAAATTTGTGAAGCTTATTTGGTTTTTAAACAAATTTATACTTTAAGAAAAATAAATAATTATGACAGAGCAAAAAAGTACCTTCTCTATTATTTATATATCTTTAGTAAAAATATCATTTTCACTAAGTACAAGAGGTATGTTTAATATATAATCAATTTTGCCTTTCTAAAAAGAATAAAGGAGGAGTTCACATGGACAGAGAAGGCAGAAATGTATGTTTATGTATGATGACAGTCTGTGCTTTGATGTATGTTAATTCTTTCACTGAAATCCTATAGCAACACTTGGCTTTATAGATGTCCTTCCCTTCCTTTTTGCAGATAAGAAACTGATGCTAAGAAAAGTTAAGAACCTTGTTTAAGGCCATAAAATTATTCACAGTAGAGGCCAGATCCCAACTCAGGGATTGAAGCCTGTGTTCTTTATTTATATTGAATTTACATACATATTTAGCATACCAATAGAGTTATGGCCTCTCTCCATAATTTAGGGTGGGGAGGTGTTGAGTAATTTGGACTTAAGAGAAGGCAGCCACCCCTTAGCATACAAAATATAACTGGTATTGTCCTTTAGCCTCCCATTTTACCCTCCCTCCATTTCCCAAAGTATACAGAACATTAGATCATTGGACTCATAATGTATATCAAAGGTTCTGAGAAGTTCTATAGCTAAGAAACTTGATCAATATTATTTCAGCCAAATTTCCCAAACTTATTTGATCAAAGATCTTTTAGATCATAACGTCTATTAATATCCGACACAATATTCCTTCAAATAATATATTGTCTACTAACTACTATTGCTGATGATTATATATATATATTAATTTAATTAACATTTTTATAGCTCTTTTTATGTAACAGTTATTGTTCCAAGTGCTTATAAATAACTCATTTATTGCTCATAACAACGCTGTGGATCAGGTACTCTTACTCTCCCCATTTTACAGATGAGGAAATTGAGGCAAAAGCACTAAGTAATTTGCCACAGTTGTATCACTAGTATGTAATGAAGCTGGGATTTTACCTCAGGCATTCCATGTTTTTAAGAACTATGTCTTTCTTATAGTATATATTAGAAGATAAGACCTCAATAATATGACATGTCTCTGCCTATATCTTCCAAGAGATGACTCTGATCTAGTGAACACTTGTATCAGTTTCATTTTCTGCATGAGAGGATGGTTAAACATTTCTAAGGCTAAAAATTCAAAATGGAATTTTAAACTAAAAATATAGTATATTCAGGCACAAAAAAATAGACGTCAGTCCAACCCAAAGCAAATTATAGATTCAATGCAATCCCAATCTCTGAGCCACATCAGCTTCCCTGAGTTGGTTTTTTCATTTATTTCACTTGTTCTTTGTTTGTTTGTTTTCAGGAGGCAATGGGAACTGAACCTGGAACCTCCCGTGTGGGAGGCAGGCACTCAACTGCTTGAGCCACATCCACTCCCCTGATTTTTGACAAGGGAACAAAGACCACTCACTTGGGAAGGAATAGTTTCATCAATAAGCAGTGCTGGGAAAACTGGACTTCCATTTGCAACAAAAGAAGGGGGATCCTTACTTCACACCTTACACAAAAATCAACTCAAAATGGATCAAAGTCCTAAAAGTAAGAGCCAGAACTATCACACTTCTACAAGAAACCATAGAGAGGCATCTTCAGGAACTTATATTAGGCAATGGTTCCTTAGATTTTACCCCAAAGTACAAACAACAAAAGAAAAAATAGATAAATGATACCTCCTCAAAATTTATCACTTTTGTACCTCAAAGTACTTTATCATGAAAGTAAAATGACAGCCTACACAATGGGAGAGAATATTTGGAAACCACATATACAATAAAAGTTAAATATACAGAATATATAAAGAAATCCTACAACTTAACAACAAAAAGGCAAACAATCCAATTTAAAAATGTGCAATTGACTTCAATACACATCTATCCAAAGAAGCTATACAAATGGACAAAAAAGCATGTGAAAAGATGCTCAACATCACTAGCTATTAGGGAAATGCAAATCAAAACCACAACGAGATAGCATTTCACACTCACTAGAAAGACTACTGTTCAAAAAAAAAAAAAAAAAAAAAAAAAACCCCAGTAAAAAAAAGTGTTGGAGAAGATGTGAAGAAATAGTAACACTCACTTATTGTTAGTGGGAATGTAAAATGGTGTGGCTGCTATGGAAAGCAATTTTGCATTCCTCAGAAAGCTAAGTATAGAAGTACCATATGACCTAGCAATCCAGCTACTAGATATATACCCAAAATAATTGAAAGCTGGGAATCAAACAGATATTTGCACACCAATGTTCATAATGGCATTATTCACAATTGCCAAAATATTGAAGCAATCCAAGTGTCCATCAACCGATGAATGGATAAACAAAGTAGGTACCAATAAATACTTGAAAATTGAATAATGAATGTGGTATATACATACAATGGAATATTATTCGGCCATAAAAAGAAATATAATCCTAATACAGGCGACAACATGGATGAACCTTGAAAACATCATGCTAAGTGAAAGAAGCCAGACACAAAAGGACAAAGATTGTATGATCTCACTGAAATAATTACAATAAGCAACCTCATAGAGTTAGAATTTAGAATATGGGTTACCAGAGACTGAGCTGGGGGTAGATAATGGGGAGTTAATGCTTAATTTGTACAGAATTTCTATATAGGTTGATTGCAAAGTTTTAGAAATGGATGCTGGTGATGGTAGCACATTGTTGTGAGCGCAATTAACAGCACTGAATTATATATATATGAATGTGGTTAAAAGGGGAAATTTTAGGCCATATATATGTTACTAGACTAAAAATTAAAATATAAAACATAGGACTGTATAACACAGTGGATCCTATTGTAAACAATGGACTTTAATTAAAAGTACAATTGTAAAAATGTTCTTTCATGAATTATAATAAATATGCCACACTAATAAAAGGTGTTAATAGTTGGGTGATGTATGGGAAAAAATATACCTAATGTAAACTATGGACTATAGTTAAAAGAATAATTTTAATATCTTTCATCAATTGTAACAAAGGTTACCACACTAATGCAAAGTGTCAATAGGGGGATTTATGGGAATGCTGTCTTCTTTTACATGATTTTTCTGTAAACCTACAACTTTTCTAATCAAAAATAATCAATTAGGGAAGCAGATGTGGCTCAAGTGATTGGGCATCCATCTACCATATGGGAGGACCTGGGTTTGATCCCCAGGGTCTCCTGGTAAAAAGGCAAGCAGGCAAGCCAGGCCTGTGCAGACGCACAGCCAGCCAGGCCCAAGAGGACATGCGGTGACCCAGGCAGCAAGATGATGACGCCAAAAGAGAGATGCAGAGGAGAATCAAGGCAAGATGCACCAGAAACCAGGAACTGAAGTGGTGCAAGTGACAGGGTGCCTCTCTCCCACATTGGAGGTCCCTAGGATCAAATCCCGGTGAAGCCTGGAGGAGAAAAATGAGAAGAGAAGGCAAGAAACAGACACAGAAGATCACCCAGCAAATGGACACAGACAGCAAGCCTAGGGGGGGCGGGGATCAATTTTAAAAAACCCTTCACTTGTACACCTCTGCCCGCAGTGCCCTTTTGCATTCTCCAAACTTATCTGAATTTGAGTATTTCACTCATTAACAAAAAATCTCCTGCCCAAATCCATTCCATCTTCCCTCATGATATATCACCAATGTATGTTAGGATATTGAACTCAGGGCTAGTTTATGCTCCAATTAGTCTAAACCAATCATGGTAATCCTATACCCTTTACCCAGGCCTGAGCCAATCAACCCATGTCATTCCCCTGGTGACTTTTTAGAGTTAAAATATTGTGGGAGAGCATATGGCCTATGTCAGTTCAAAGAGACTAAAGTAAATGACTTTTGTCCAACGGCTGGGCAGGAGGAACCTTTGTCTCCTGCTGGATGAAACAAGGAAGCAAGTAGCCCCCATTGCTCTGGCAGGTAGACCACCAGATCATGAAGAGGAAGAGCCCTAAGACGAGGCAATACTGTAGATGACAGGAAGGTAAGACAATGAACCTAGGTTCCTAATGACATCCTTGATTCACCTGATGAAACAACCCTGAAACCTGTCTTATGTACATCCCAGTTAGGCAAGTCAATGTGTTTCCTTGTTCTTTAAATTCATTTGCCCTGGGTTTTCTATTACCTGAGGCTGATAATATCTAACTGAAATAAACCCCAGGGATTGTACATTGTTATTCTCCTATTATAGAAAGTGAAACAATAGGCACTATTAACGTGGGAGACATTAAGTAATTTGTGCAAGGTTGAAGAACGGGAAGAAGACCTGAGATTCAAACCCTGATTTTGATTTTTAACTCTAAGGCCTATATTCTAACTACTATGCTATACTCCTGTCTTTGTCTTAACTGACTAGCTAGCAACTTCACGACACTGGGAGAAGCAATTCTTCCAAAGACTAAACCCTATCATAATATATTGTTATTTTTTTTATTGACAGTACATGCTGTTGTGGTTTCTTAGACTGTTTAAAGCAGATACCATGAAATGGGTTGGCTTAAACAATGGAAATTTATTTCCATAAACTGTAGCTTACAGTTTGAGGCCAAGAAAATGTCCAAATCAAGGCATTATCAAGGTAATACTTTCTTTCTTTCTGAAAACCGGCTGCCAGTGATCCTTCGCTCCTCTGTCATTTGGAAAGGCACATGGCAGCATCTGCTGGTCTCTCCCTTCTCTTCTGGGTTTCATTGCTTTCAGCTTCTTGTTTCACTGGCTTTCTTTATATATATATATATACCCACAGTAATGAATTCGATTTAAGAACATGTTTTTCTGGTGTACATACAGCTTCAAACCACCACACATACCTTCTTTAATAGAATACCAACAAAGGAAATAGAAGGAATTAAAGGTTGAAATTGGACTTTATAAAGATTTCTGCAGCAATCTATTTATTAATTGGTATACTGGAAGCTCTCTAGTCTGGGACCATATCTATTTTGTTCTGTTCACTATTGTATCTCCAGTGCCAAACAAAATATTTAGAATATAGTAGGCACCAATAAATACTTGAAAAATGAATAATGAATGAAGCAAAATTTTTACTTTATATTTCTTTATTTTAAAAAATGACTTTTTTCTCCTCCTGAAAAACAATCTTCAGGGACTTTCTCTTGGTCCTGTCTTTATGGAATGAGCAATTAAGACTTATATGTAAAAATGCAAAGAAAGAAAAACAAACAATATGTCGATTTGTGTACCTGCAACTTATTTAAATTGTGTTTTTGTCCTTAACTGATAAAGTATTTATTCATCATTTACTATGTTCAAAACACTGATGAATGCACAGATATTTAAAACAGCCCTGCCTGGACCATCATGCTATGGCAGAAAGTAAGGAAATGCTCAAATAATGATGAGGATATGTCTAAAGGACACAAGAGCCAGTCTGAAAAGGCTCCCAGTAGCCAAATCTGGGACAAATTGAGCATCAAAATAATGTTAATAACTGATTACATCCCAGAGAATAAAATAAGAATCCACAGATGAATAAATACATAAGTGAGTTAGGGAGGAGTAGAAGTTCTTCCCTATAGTAGAAACCAACTAACAAATGTAAAAGGAATGATGGAATTAGAAAATTACCACTGTGGTAATAATTGTTTCAGGCAACGAGTATCAATGCATGCTAAAACTGACAGGATAAAATTGATCATAAATGGGATAGTTGCATAGCTTCAAAAATCTCACAGCAGAAAATACTTAGAGAGGAAAAATTAGTAACCTTACAGTGGAGAAATCTGGCAGACATCATTTTAACCAAGTGATTGATGTTAACATCACTAGTAATAGAACAAATAGATACCATGTGCCTCCTGATATGATGCACTGAGAAGGACACATCATTTTTATATCCTGCCGAAAATGCATGCCCTAAATCTAATCATGAGGAAAGATCAGACGAAGTGAAATTGAAAGAATTCTGCAAAATAAATGGCTTGTACATTCTAAAAATGTCAAAGTCATGAAAAAAGAAATACTAAGAAACTATTCCAGATGAACAGACAATAGAGAGATTTGACAACTAAATGCAATATACAATCCTGGGTTGGATCCTAGGCTATATATATATATGGCATTTGTGGGATAACTGGCAAAATATCTATGCTAATATCTTGATTTTGATACTTATATTATAGATATATAAGAGAATGGCCTTACTTTTAGGAAATACACAATGTTTGTTACAACCAAATAGTTCAGAATAAAATAACAGTATGTATGTACATAGAATGATGAGGCAAACATGGCAAAATGTTAAAATCTTGGAATATGGGTACAAGTACACAGGAATTCTATGTACTTTTTTGCAGTTTTTCTGTAAGTCTGAAAGTATTTCAAAATAAAGCTCTTATTTCAAGCAAGACAGTTCCATCTATCTGCCCCATGGGAAGCAGAGTGGGCATCACCATCCTAAAATCCTCCAGACTGAGGAGCAAACAAACATAAGGGGGGAATGCAACTATGGACTAAAGTAGACTTATTATTATTCTAGCAATGGAAGAATTGTTACATTGATATAAAGACAGCGGTCACCAGAGGTTCTGAGAGGAGGAAAAGGAAAGAGTAGGTGTAACATGAGGCATTTTTGGAACACTGGAATTGTTCTGCATGATATTGCAATGATGGATACAAGCTGTAATACACTTTGTCAAAACCTATAAAATTGTGCAGTGCAAAGTGTAAACCACAATGTAAACTATAGACCATGTTTAATAGCAATGCTTCAATATGTGTTCATCAATTGTAACAAATGTACCACAGTAATGAAAGATGTTGTTAATGGGGGAAAGTGTGGGTGGGGGAGGGGCTGGGGCATATGGGACTCCCCTATATTTTCAGTGTAACATTTATGTAGTCTAAAACTTCTTTAAAAATAAGGAAAAAATACAAATAAAAAATAAAATAATTAGAAAAAAAATTAATAAAATGCTATTTCTTCCCTCAGAGAGCCTAGTTTATTAGATAAGACATTTTTAGCATGTGATGTTCCATTCAAAACTGACAATGCACCCTCTTTATAGAATACAGCCTCAACACCTTAGCCTGACATTCAAGTCCTCACACAATCTGATCAGAGTCTAGACTTCCAACCATATCTTCTAAAAATCCTCTTTCTTGTTCACTATACTCCTGTCAAACTAAATTTTATACCCCATTTTTTTTCCCTCTTTACTTGTATTAACCTTGAGAGCTCTGTCTAGAACCCCCTTAGTTTCATTTACACACTTCTAAATTATGCTCAGAAGCAACCCTATTTCACCAACTAAATATAATCCCTCCTTCATGTAAATTTCTTCATCTTTTGTTTCTCCTATGATACTGATCACTTTATAATTTGTATTACAAGTGTATGTCCATAGTTATCTCCCCAGCTAGCTTGTTAGATTTGAAGGATACAACTATATGAAACTAGTACAATGCCTTAAACAATGTATTGTTGATAATAATATTAACAGTAAAAATAATAACAAGCATTACTGTGTGCTTACCACATGTCAGGCACTGTATCAAGAGCTTTCAAGTACAATTATTATTCTCATTTTGCAATTTAGGAAATGAGATTTAGGGAGTATAAGAAACTTTTCCAAGATCATGCAGTAATGTATGGAGTAGACATGCAAACATAGATATAAACGATCCAAACCCCATACTCATTACACTATATTATTCTATTAATTTATGTGTTTCTATGGCTGCCTTTACCCATCAGACTTAATTCTTCTAAGGCATTAAAACACATAAATCCATGCCTTACCCCATAAATGAAAATAAAACTAAACTAAAAATGAATAACACATTTTAAATTATAGAAACAGAGTAGGTTACTCCCAGATCTTTTGATAGATGTTCATTTTCTAACATCTGAAGCAGAGCATCTCACAAAGAAAAGATTGTTAAACATATAAAATTTGCAACTTCAGTATTTTTACAAAATGAAATACTAAAATAAAAGTGTTTGGTTTATAAACTACAAAGGATGAATATCTACAATTTCAAAGAGTTCATTTAAATGCTATATATTAAAACAACATAGAGGTGCTAACAGCTAAATGAATGAGGATGTTAATAGAAAACTTACCATAAGGGAAATACATATTAAAACATCCAGTCTTTAATTATTGATACCCAATGTTTGAGGGGTTATAATAAAATTAGTACCTTATATATTACTGGTAACACTTTAAATTGAGAAACAATTTTTGAATATAACTTGGCATAACACAGTAAGAGCCATGAAAATATCTATACACCCTTTGACCTAGAAATCCTAGGAATTCTAATCTAGTATTCTAATCAAGATTAGGATACTAATCTTGGAATTAGTATCAATAAAATAATTCAAAAGAGGAAAAATCAATATGATTGGGCATGTTAATTATGGTATAACTTTTTATATGATAAAATTATAAAAAGTCTAATTATCTTATAATAGCAATCAAGTTATGAAAATCATTATATATCTGTTGAACATAATAATCTGAATCCATTAAAAATCCATTAAAAATTTTAACAACGTTGGGACATGTTGATATAATATGGGCTAAAATGTAAAAAGAAAAATTTAAGCATTCTGGGACTCTAAAGACCTCCCAAAATATTTGCTTCATAGCTCAGATTTAACCTCTTGTCACTGGATTTGGTAGCAAATGAGTAGGAGTTGTCAGAGTTTAGTATTTATTATTAAATGTTTTTAGGGCAACTTCTGCACATGTAACTGCAGCCAGCTTTTAAGGGGACTGACTGAACAGAAAAACAAAACACTTACCCAGAAAAATATTATGAAAAAGATTCTTGAATTTTTAAAAGGGAAAAGCTATTCAGTCAATAAAGAAACAAACCAATTGTAGAAAAAAAATTTGAGAATACCTGGCCTTATATATTTTAGCTTTTTTTTTTTAATTTCTAAAAGTGAAACATATTTAAAGCTTAATATATCTATTCAATATTGATTAAGTACATGATTACTACTCTTAGGTTCTTATCCTTACAGTTCTCTTTCCTTATTGAATGAAAAACCAGATAGAGTCTGCTCAGAATTAACAAAGGTTGTCTTGCTCAAAGTGCGGCACACATAAATCTACACAATATAGATTTATATAATCATTCTTTCATTCATTGAATAACATTTTTGAACATTATTCTAGGCAATATGATAGGCACTAGAGGCCTTCTTGGCTATCCCATTCTAAGGAAGAATGCCAGAGTTTTAAATTGTTATTTTCCAAGGGATAAATACTATACTAGAAGTTATAGATGATGTACTATGGAAATACAATTGGGGGAAGGATTAATTTCACCTAGGGCAATCAGGAAAGTTTCATTTGGTAAAGTGAGGAAGGTAGCATTTGAATGTGATATTGAAGGATACACGGCTTTTTGATTATGCAGAGAATTTCTGCCCTCCTCCCTCTCTTTAATGAACTGTCATTGATTTTAACTTGTTCAGAATTTGTCCTAAGCACAGGGCTATTATTTATGTAACACTGCTTTTTAGTGCTTGTTATAAAGACAAAGTAATTATATACTTTATATTTTCTAAGAAGGATCATATGGTATGTTTCATGCATTGACTTCCAAAAAGGGCAATTAAAATGGAAGACTAATTTAGTTAAGCTAATGTGGCAATATCACTCTATAAAACTAATTATTCATTGAGCATCTACTATAAGACCAGGTTCTTTGCTAAGTATTAAGGATAAGAGAGACAAGATAATTCCCCTGTCCTCACAAATTTAGTCCAAAATCTCATCTTCTAAATCATCTAAATCAGGAATGGATGAGACTCTTAGTATGATCCATCGTGAAGCAAAATTCCTCCCCATCTGTGGAACTGTGAAACTATAAAATAAGTCTGTGCTTCCAAAATACAATTATGTAACAGGCACAGGATAGACATTTCCATTCCACAACGGAGAAACTGGAAGAGAAAAAAATGGTCACAGGTCACAGGCAAGTCCAAAACCCAGCAGGAGAGATTCCATTAGATTTTATGGCCTAATGTAATTTTTAGTGGCTCAATGCTCTGTCCTCTCCAAATATCAGGGAGGCTCTACCCTCTGGACCCAAGGAAGTCCTTTCAACCTAGACCTTTGTATCCATGATTCTGCCCTTGGAATCATTCTTCCTTCATTTCATCCCTTCTCTGTCCCTTTCAGTCCAAGCTGGCAGTGCTTCTACTGATATAAAATTCTCAATACCCAGTCAGCCTTCCATGCAATTCATGGGAGTCCAAGCAATCAGACATGAGGCACAATCACAACTCTATTCCTGACTTCTTTTGAGATGATTGATTGGATCCATGAGTGTATTAGTTAGCCAAAGGGGTGCTGATGCAAAATACCAGAAATCAGTTGGTCTTTATAAAGGGTATTTATTTGGGGTAGAAGCTTACAGTTACCAAGCCATAAAATGTAAGTTTCTTCCCTCACCAAAGTCCATTGCCATGTGTTGGAGCAAGACAGCTGTCAGCATTTGCCAGGGTTCAGGCTTCTTGGATTCCTCTTTTCCCAGGGCTCCGTTTCTCTCTGGGCTTAACTCCTCTGTTTCCTCCACAAGGTCGGCTATAGACTATGAGGCTCTCTAGGCTTTGCCTCTCTCTGCAAGGCCAGCTATAGACTCTCAGGCAAACAGCTAATGTCTTTTCCCAGAGCCTTCTCTCCTTCCTCACGACCAAGCTCTCTTATTTCCTGGGGCTCCAGCTCAAGACTCCAACATCAGAACTACTACAACTCTGTCCTTTGCCATGCCTTTTATCTTTGATACCCCACCCACCAAGGGGTGGGGCTCAACACCCTACTGGCATGGCCCATTCAAAGCCCCAATTATAAATTAATCATGCCCAGATGAACAGATCAGTTTACAAGCATAATCCAATACCTATTTTTGGATTCATAACTTCACCAAACTGCCAAACTGCTACAATGAGTGATATGCCTAATCTCTTTAGCAAATGGTTGTCCAGACACAGCCTTGGCCGTGTTTCCAGAGCACATTATCTGGATAGGGTGAGAATTTTCCAAATTATCAGTTGCTGGTTCCTTCATGAGTAACAGATCATTCCTCAATTTATCTCTTTCCTCTTGCATTTTACTGTAAGTGCAAGGAGAACCCAGATTGCACCTTACACATTTTGCTTGTAAATCTCCTTAGCTAAATATCCAACATCAGAACATAATTGTACCAAGTTCTCGAAATTTTTATTTAGATAATTGTAGATTCACATTCCATTATAAGAAATAATACAGAGAGATATCTGAGACAGTATACCCAGTTTATCCCGATGGTAACATTTTGTTAAAAAAACCTTGGTATAGTCTTTCCACCAGGATATTGACATCAATACCGTCCATCAGCTGATCATATCCAGGTTTCCTGTTTTACTTGTACTCATATGTGTGTGCATGAATGTATTTAATTCTATATGATTTTATCATATGTGTTATGATAAAACACAGTCAAGATACTGTACAGTTCAGTGATCACAAGGACACCCCTTGTTGCTCTTTTATAACTACACCAAAACACCCCAACCCTACCACCACACCTAATCTCAGGCAACCACTAATTTGTCTCTCATTTCTAAAATTCGTCATTTCAAAAATGTTATACAAATGGAATCATACAGTATATAAGTTTTGAGGGCTGGCTTTATTCACAAGGCATAATTCCCTGGAAATTCTTGCAAGTTTTTGTGTATTTCAATAATTCGTTCTTTTTATTGCTGAGTAGAGTTCCATAGTATGGGTATATCACAAATTGTTTAACCATTCACCTGCTAAAGGACATCTAGGTTAATGCCAGATTTTGGCTATTACAAATAAAGCAGCTAAGAGCATTTGTGTACAGATTTTTGTGTGAACATATGATAGGTTCATGAATAATTTTATAAGAAACTGCTAAACGGTTTCCCAGAGTGGCTGTACCATTTTACATTCCTACCATGTATGCATGATCCAAATCTAGTTTTGGGTTTCTGGATCTGCTACCTATTAACCATGTGAATTTTGGCAAGTTCTATTATTTTAAGCCTTTGTTTCCTCAGCTTTTAACACAAGAATCAAAATTAATTTTCAGGGCTATTACTGAGATTAAAGGAAACAATATGAGTAAAATGAAAGTTGACAACTAGTAACAGAGTATAAAGTAATGATTAAGAAAATAGTCTTCATATTAAAGAGCTTTATTTTATGAATAAATGCTGGAAGAAAGGAAGAAACTAACTGGAGACATGAAATGGGAGCTGATTATTAGAAGAATAGGACTTAGAGATTAGTGCCCTCTTCTCTTAATAAAATCATGAATGCTAGGCAGAGGCATTTATCTTAGTAGGGTAAAAGCATAAACCCTGTAATCAGACTGCCTGGATTTGAATTCCAGTTCTGTCTCTACCATTGATATGACCCTGGGTAAGTTATTTAACCTCTCTGTGCTTTAATATCCTCATCTGTAAACTTGTGATACTACTAATATTTATCACACCAAGCTGGTGCAAAGATTAAAAGAGTTGATATAGTACATTTAGAATAATGCCTGACACAAAATAATTGTTAGCCATTATTATTTTTAAATGTCCACTTTCCCCCCTTCTCTGTACTAGCTTGTGACCTTGGGCAAATCACGTAATAATTGCCGAGTTGCAATTTCCTCATATGTTCAAAAAGAATAAAACTTTGTTTTATGGTAATAAGGATTAAATGAGATAACATGTTTAAGATGATAAGCACATAGCAAATGCAAAATAAATGTTAGTTCTCTTCCTTTCCTAATCACCAACTATTTTATTATATCGTAATAGACATTGTTCTCATTTCTCCCGAGTCAGGTTTTCACCTGTCACTTTTCCTCGGAAAATGCCTTTGTGCAGCTGTTTAATTAGCTACATAAAGTTTATAGTGCAGAAGCTTTACAGAAAACTATATTTTAATAGCCCAGATGTGTCTTTATGCTCAATTTCTGATTATATACTGCTTTTGAAAATTGAATTTTAAAATTGATCTCTGGGTGAGTGGATGTAGCTCAAAGTGGGTGGGTACCTGCTTTCCACATACAGGGTCCTGGGTTCAATCCCTGGTACCTCCTAAAAACAGAACAAACAATTAGGCGAAAAAACCAACTCTCATTGGGGAGTGGGTGTAGCTTAGTGGTTGAGTGCCTGCTTCCCATGTGCAAGGTCCTGGGTTCAATCTCTAGTACCTCCTAAAAAATGGCCTCTGAATTAGGAGAAAGTTATTATAATGATGATTAATTCTTTCTTTCAATATTGTAATAAATTAAGTAAGCACAGCCATATTCTCATGTTGTCTAACAGAGTATTAAAGGCCATGGTCTGGGACTCTCTCTGAGTGGGTATAAAAGTATAGCAGGTAGCATGGGGATTCCTGGGAGAACTTACAGACAATGGCATTATGAAATCTATGAACCATGAAGTCTAAGTTACCCTGTGAAGTAGATAACTTCATAATTTTGTTCTGTAAACTAGAAATTAATAAGATCTCAGGTAGACCCCTCTAAGAAATACAGTGGTACCTTGACATATCCATTTGACTCAGTTTTTCTGTTTCAAGGGCATTTTGGTAATGAGGCATTATATTACTTCCTTTAAAAAATGAGTAAACTTTCATCTTTTGTGATTAGTGTATAACATGTATTAATATAGACACATCATCCCTATGCCTCAGTCCTTTGAGATGGGGTCAAGTATGGGTAGGATGAGGGATGATATTAGATATAAGTAAAACTCAGATTGGTTTAAGAATGTAGAAAGAATGAGTGAAAGGGCAATTTAGGGGTGGAATAAACCAATAAACCTCAGAATGGGAGGAAATTCAGAGATAAAATGAGGAACAATGAAGGATGAAATCAGGGTAAGGTACCATCTAGCAAACAGGGCACAAATGAAAGTAAATCATATTTTTATTCCCCATGAACATCTCAGAAAGGATCACCTGTCATTTTAAGCAAAGTTTCTATGCATTCTCTGAAATTTTTACTTATATCATTAACAGTCTACATTTGCATTGTAATATATATTATTTCTCCTTTAAACTTACAATTGTCATTTGTGGTTACTTTAATTTTTTTTTTAATCTAACTGCTTAGTAAAGGGAATTTTCCCATCTTCCGTTTGAAAATCTATATGATAACATGAAATAGATGAGTAGAATATGATAAGTACAATGGGCTTAAAAGAAGGAAACCTTATATCTGGTTGGCAATGGATCAGAATAGGAATCATGAAGAAGGTGGCATTTGAGATGAACTTTGAATAATGGATTCTACCCTTGTCTCTGTTACTAAGTTGCTCCCTAGCTACTCAACTGGAGCTGCTCTCATAAGGTCACCAAGGTCTACAATTTTTTTTTAATCCATTGAACACCTGAGTCCCTACTTATTAAAACTCTTTCCCATTTGATACTGTTAATCACTCTTTCAAAGTTGTAATTTCTTCCTTGAATTCTATGTTCCCTCTTCCTTTGTTCTCCTCCTACCAAAGAAGTCTGCTTAGTGTCCTTGTAAGCTCTTTTTCTTAGACTCACACTTTAAGTGTAGGTTTTTCATTAACCCTCTTCTATTCTCAACTCTAAACTCTTACTATTCACTATATATCAGTCTGCTTTCACTAGGTTATGCTGCAGTAACATACAATCCCAAATTCTCAGTGGCTTATAACAACAAAGGCATAGTCCTTACTCATATGTCATATCCTTTGTAAATTAACAACTGCAGCTTGGCTCTGCATCTTCTCTGATGCAAGAGCAGGCCCTATCTGAAACATGCAGGTCTCATGGCAGATAGAAAAGAAAGATGATGGCTCACAATATGTTCTTAAAAACTTAGAAGTGGCACATCATTTCATATTTTATTGCCCAAATAAAGTTATATGTCCAATGGGAAGTCAATGGGGTGGGAAATTTAATCTTCTCTCAAAGATGGGCTGGTAAGAAGGCTATTGGTAAGAAATGGCAGCATGTTATCTGATAATAAGACAATCTATCCTAGTTTTGAATGTTCACATACCATCTATTAATTTTTAAACCCAGCTTAGACATCTCTTCTGAGCACCAAAGATTAAACTTTCTGCTGCATAGCCCATAGGCATCACAAGCTCAAGAAATCCAAACCTAAACTCACTTTTTCCCCTTACTCCACTCACTTCCTTCCCTTATTCCACCCTACTCCAAACCTGTTTTTCCTTGTCTTTGTAAATGGTATCATCTACATTGTATGGTACTCTCTGAATATACAAAGGTGAACAACATAGGCATGGTTCCCACTCTTGTGATGTTTACAGTAAATGATTGATAGCACCAAGTATGGTAAATGCTATAACTTATTCATCTAATAAAAATACTATTGAGCTCTACTTGTATTGGAGGCACTGTTCTAGTTCCAAAGGATATAGCAGTGAATGACAGACAAGAATCTTTCTCTCATGAAATAAATATTTAAGTTTAGAAAACAGGATAATTTCTGATAGTGTTAAATACTATTAAGAACACTATAAATAATGATATGATAAAGAATAACTGGAATGTGAGGGGAAATAGAGCAGGTGATTAGAAAATGCCTTTCTGATTTGAGCTAAGTCCAAAATGATGACAAAGAATCAGCTGTGAAAGATCCAAAGGCAAGGAAAGAACCAGTGAACAAGCCCTCAGAGATACACTGAGGCATAGTGAGTAAGGAAGAAAGTAGTAGGAGATGAAATTAGAAAGCTCTGGAAAGAATATATCATGTAGAGCTTTACAGAACATAGTAAAAGATATGGATTTTACCCTAAGTGCAATGGAAAGCCATGGGATAGTTTAAAGAGGGAAATAACATACTCAAATTTATGTTTTTTAAGAAGTCATCCACCTGATGCAAGAGAAATGGATTCCAGACCAGTAAGACAACTACTAAAACAATCCAAACAAGAGATAATGGTGGTTTGTTCTAGCATGGTAGAAGTGGAATATGCAAGAAGTGTAAATATAGTCAAGGTACAATTATAGTAAGACAGTGATAGATTGGGTCTGAGGGTGAAGGGAATTAGAGGAATCAAAGATGACTCATAAGAGTTTAGCATGAGAAACCTGGGTATATGGTGGTGCCATCAACTGAAATGAGAAGAATAGAAATAAAAAAGGTTTGTAATGGATAGGAAAAGGGAAATCAAGATTTTTATTCTGGACAGGATAGGTTATTAGGCAAAAGAGTATAGTGATATGAAAACATACACTAAGAGCACATAATATAAACTGATGATGCCAAGAAAGACTTCCCACAGGTTAAAAAAAAAAAAAAAAAAAAAAGACCTGAAATGTTTTGAACAAAGAAAAGCAGATACAGAAAAAAACCTCCACAAATCTGTCAATATAATCCTTATAACATACAAATTTGATTGGAAAACTCCCCTGCTAAAGAACCATCATTGAGTTTCCATCAACTTAGGAGCGTTTCTCTGAATACCCCTTAAGATATCAACTGCCACCATTAGACTATGAGCTACTTGAAGGAAGAATTCATTGTCGTTTATCTAGAACTTAACACAGTAATTAGAACATAGTACTTGTTTAACAAGCATATGTTAAATGGGTGAGCTAGTGAGTAGTAGTAAAGTTGTTTAATCTCCTTCAATCTCATTTTCCTCAAATATAAAAGGCAGACTCTCTTTAAGGTCACTTCCAACCTTATATTCTATAAAGTTTCTCTGTTATATGTGGAAACATTAAGTCTGAAAGTCAGCAGCAATCAATCAGAATTCTAACCCAGACTCATGTGAGCCTTAAATGTACTACACAGTCTCTCAATACTTCCATATCTTCATATGTGAAATGAAAATTAAAATATCACTCCCTTTTGCAGCAAAACTCATTGATGATGCAAACCATATTTAAAGTCAAATGATTAGAACAGTAAGTGGAACTCTGTAAATGAAGGAATTTTTTTCAAAAGTGATTTGCGATCAAAGATGAGGCTCGTTACCTGCTAAATTATGCCTTACTGCATTTTGTAGGGATATGTTCATAACTAATGATTCCCCCTCATTTCATTTTTTACCAAACTGTTCTTCAGTGTGTGAATCATTACAAGGACAACAAAGTATGCCCTAATTTTTTCAAGAGTCTATGTATAAGATATAACTCAAGTCTATAAACTCTTCTACCTCTTTACCTTTATTTCACCAACCTCCTCTATTTTTTCCACTATATCAAATCTCCAATTGTTACAAATGTACCAGTGCCAATGTGTGATGTGATTGGGAACCAACTTTTGAAGATACATCTTCTATTATACAATATTCATCTTATGTACAATGATTCTATTTCATTCACCTACCACTTCAATTTTTTTACAATGGAAAATTTTTATCCCAAATTAAAACTTACCAATATAGAATATCTTTTAGAAGCACAAAAAAATTAAACATTGTAGCAGTTTGGGCAGTTTGATGTAATTATGAATTCCAAAAATTGATATTGGATTATGCTTGTAAACTGGTCTGCTAATCTGGGCATGATTAGGTTACGATTAGGGCATTAACTGGGCCGTCAGTAGGGCATTGAGCCCCACCCCTTCATGGGTGTGGTCTCAAGTATAAAAGACATTTCAAAGGACAGGGTTGGAGCAGTTTTGATGTTGGAGTTCTGGTGAGAAAGGAGAGAAGGCCCCAGGATAGAGACAGCCATTCGCCTGAGAGTTCACAGCTGGCCTTGTGGAGAGAAGCAAAGCCTAGAGAGCCTCATAGTCTACAGCTGACCTTGTGGAGGAAACAGAGGAGCTGAGCCCAGAGAGAAACAGAGCCCTGGGAAGAGAGGAACCCAAGAAGCCTGAACCCTGGCAAATGTCAGCAGCTGTCTTGCTCCAACACATGGCAATGGACTTTGGTGAGGGAAGAAACTTGGGCTTTATGGTCTGGTAACTGTGGACTTCTACCCAAAAAAAATACCCTTTATAAAGACCAACTGATTTCTGGTATTTTGCATCAGTACCCCTTTGGCTGACTAATACAAACATAATTAAAACAATCAAAAATATAAACTGGAAAGCATATACTGAAATGGAGTGAACAGGAGTGAGGGTGCAAGCACTAATATGAGTGCTTGACCAATACTTGCAACTATAGCTCAGCAAGAAAAAAGTTAATCCCAGGAAAATTGCTCTATGCCTAAAAGTCAGCTAACAAAGGGCTGACATCTATCTCTGTCCAAGATAGCATGCACTTTTAAATCCCAGAGATAGTTTGGCAAAAAACTGGCTTCATATTCACCAAATCTGTTACCTTTGCCTCTTCAAAACACCGATTATACTACCCAGACTCCCTCGGAGTTAATGTACAGCCAAATGACTGAATTCTGGCTAGTGGAATATGGATGAAGTTACTCCTCCACAAGGCAACAGGTACACCCCTCACGAACTGCCCACCTCCTCTCCTGAAAGCTAGATCAATAACTGGGGTCAAATCTCAGCATCAGTCCCTGATGACTTGCTGAGCCTGGAAAGGGAGAAAAGAGACTATACAACTAATGAACTGCAAGAACTAAATGGCACTACTAGAAGGAGCAAAGGGAATACACCTGGGGTTAGATTTTGAGGGTGCCTGATAAACGGGGCCAGAATGTCAGGTTAGACAAGCAAGAATTCATTTACTTGAAGGCCCTCCAGACACAGTAATTAACACCCTAACCAGAACCACCAGGGATGGTTGCTGGCTTGACTCTCAGAAGCCTGGCAAAAATAATGGCCAAATCTCAGTAGATGAAATGAGAGATATGGTCCCAGAGTTAGGCAAGTGGTGGCATTTAACTGCCCAGAGCCACAAGTCCACAATTACTGTAATGACTAACAAAGTCAAAGTAATAGCCAAGGCAACTTGACATACAGGGAGTTTTGGAGGTTGTTATTGGAACATTGTGTCCCTAGGGACAAAATAGATAGGCAGCCAATAAGGGTATTGCTTAACATCCATAATCAAAAAAGAAAGAATGGAGGAGCAGGTTGCTAAAGGTGGTTGCCCCAATAAAAAGTCACAATCCTTTGCTCAGTTCCCAGACCTGAGACCATTTTCCGATCCAAAATCATTAGCTATAGAGTAACACAGACTAATACATCACCTTAAAGCTTTTACATTTGCTATTCTCATTGATTAGAATACTCTTCTCCAAGATATCCACTAGCTCATTGCCTCTCCACTTTTAGTTCTTTGCTCGAAGAGCTCACCTTTTCAGTGAGAATTTCCCAAACCATCAGATTTTAAATTGTAATGCTCCACTCCTCCTAGCATTCTCTCTCCCCCTTCCCTGCTTTATTCTCTATAGCAATTATCACCATCTAAGATTGTATATATTTTAATTATTTGTTTATTGCCTGTTTTACCCACTAAAATGTAAGTTCATGAGAAAACTTGCATGGGTGTTGTTCACTGTGCCTAGAATAGTGCCTGACAATCATATACCTAAGAGGTACTCAAAAAATTTTTGTTGAATGAATGAATTCAGAGAAGTCTGATTACAGATAAAAACTGGAGAGTCATCAGTCTATAGAAAGACTCTCAATTTGTGGAAACATGCAATAGGCCAGGGAGAGAAGGTAGAAGTGAGCACCAAGGCCCAAGGACCATCAATATTCAGGTACAGAATCTGCCAGGAAACAGAAAAGAGACCTGCAAGACAGGAGGAAATCCTGGGAAATTTGTTGGAAATGAAGAGAAGTAATTGTTTGAAGAAACAGGAAGTTGTCAACCTCACATGAGATGAGAATCAAAAAGTATGAATTAGATTTGGCAACATAAAGCTCATTGATGGGACAAGCAAGTGCAGTTCTTGCTGAAAAGGACAGCGTCTTGCAAGTGTATTAGAAGCATGCTTGTGTAAAATCAAAGCCAGATGCCTATAGCAGGTAGCTGCCGTACCTGTCCCTTTCTACCAGCTTTCTCAAGAAGATCAGGCCAGAGGTCTTGTCCAGAAAGCCACCTTCTACCTACAATTTCCTTCTGGATTAAAGCAAGCCATTGGCATAGTTTCCTCAAAATCTAATGGCATTGTATGTCAGAGAGCTATAATTTAACAATGTTCAATTCCCAGTGAGAGGTCCAGAGTGCATGTGATATCAGATTTATTGAACTACTACAATAAATCAAGTGTACCTTCTACACAGAGAGAATAACTTCTGAGAAAAGTAAACCAATGGATCTGATGAGTCACCTGGGGTCTCATGAACCACTTGGAGTGGTGCTTGAGAATGATCAAAGAAATATCTTTGATGAAATATCTTTTAGAAGGAGCCTGGGAGCAAGAGATAACACCAGGAGGAAGAAGGCTAATCTCTTTTCTACCATTCTAAACCCATGCTTCATGACACTTACCAAATGAACAAATCACAGAGTAAAATAAAATATAAAAAGAAAACAAAATTTAAATAAATTATAGAAATTCAATATTTAAAAAAACAATGAACTATAATAAAATGAAAATAAATTCAAAAATAATGTTGGCAAGATAAATAAAATAAGATCAAGATAGGAGTTTTAAAATCAAACAAAAGAAATCAAACATTTTAAATAAGGAAATGAAGAAAAAATAGAATAAATCAGATTTAACCTAAAAGAGATTTAAAGATTAGAAACCAACTTTAAAAATATTTAAACAGAAAATTACCAAAGGTAAAATATTAAAAGTAATGAAGATACTAAAATTTGCAAACTATAATGAAAACCAATAGAAATGCAAATGGAGGTTTACTATAAATTTAAATTAATTAAATTAATTTAAATTTAAGGTTTAAATGCAGATTAAAAAGGATTAGGAGGTGGAATTTAAAACTTTAAAAACAAAATTAAAATCAGCAAAGAAAAAGAACAGATAAAACAACATGAATCCAGGGAATTAAAGTACAGTAAAACAATGATAGACCAACCTCTACAAATTTCCACCAGCAAACTCTGTACCCAGTATCTTAAATAACATGTTGTTAATAACATAAAATTCAGTATTTTTAAAAGACAGGGCATATACCAATCTACAAAGGGGAGTGGTTAAGAGACTAAGTGGAAGGTTTTGATCATTCCCCAACCCTCACCCCAAACAAGTAGTGGGAAGAAACAAACACAGAATTACTGGGAGAAACAGACTCCCTCTATTCCCTTCTGAGGAAGTTTGGACTGTGTTAGTCCAGAAGTGAAAGCCATAATTCTAGAGGTGAGCTCTGACAGAAGCCCATTGTGATAGGACTCTCAAGATTCAGAAAACTACCCAGAAGGGGCACATTTCATTTTAAAATGATACTTATTCCTGGAAAAGTGGTGTATAGTTTTGAGGGTATATTTTTCCCTCTCTTAAACTCCTATTTCAGCACCTAACACAGTGGGCAATAAATATTCTTTGATTGGCAAAAACATTAGGGGAGGGAACCACAGATATTTTGATACATTAGGAATCACACATAAGGGCATGACTCTTTGTAATGGGTACAACTATCTCCATATAGGAGTAAGGAATTTGAAGTGTAGTTATAGTAAACAAGTTACCTAAAGCCACACTCCTCTCTGCTGCCACTTAAACCCATCTTTTACAGTATAGTGTGGCTTTGATTTTTAAAGGTATCTCACTCCATAAGTAAAAGAACAAATTTTACTTTATAAACCATCAGACCCTGAATTTATCAGTCTGAAAAATAAAAATTTTGGTTGTGTTTATAGTTACTTTAAAGTGAGACACATTAAAGACAAACTGAGAACATTTTAAAGGTCTTTTAACTTTACCAGGCATTTCAAGACTGATAGAATTAACATGCATCCAAAAAATGCACTATCTACTCCAATCATGCTGACAGATCAAATCCAAAATAAGCTCTATTAATTAGCAGAAGAAATGACAGTGCCATTTGTTAACTTTGAAAGCAATTGTTCTGTTATACAAATTACTTGGATTTTATTTTTGAAACTGCAAAATTTTGCTCACTCTCTCTAAAAATTAACAATTCTCATCATAAAATAATCTATCTTATATTGCTTTGAGAATCTCAAGAAAATTAATTTGTTAATCATTATCAGTTATAATAATAGGTTCTGTTTATTTAACAATTATTGTTGACTAGGTAAATGTTATAGGCACTTTATCAACATCTTATTTAATCCTCTCTACAACTCTATGAGATTACTATTTTCCACAGTTTACAGACTAATAAAGCTTAAATAACTTAATTAATATTACACAGCATGAATAACAGAACCAGAATTCAAACCCAGATTCATCTAACTCTAAAATACTCATCTATCTCCACTGTGTCTGATTAGAAGCACTTTAAGAGATAATACCCAATGGTACTTCCAGTTTGGTATATATGTATATAGAATACACCAAACTGGAATACAAATTTAATTTTAAATAAAAAAATTTTAGAAAAGGAAAAAGAAAAGAAACACATTCTGCCATTTTAACAAAAGCTTTTACGCTAATGAAGCATGGAAATTTTACATTATTTAGAAAGACACAACAGAATGAGCATTGTGTGAAAAATAAAATTGTGGTGTAATTATTCAGTAGGCAGCTGTTCAACTTAATCTTTTATGTGTAACTAAAGTGACTTCTAAATTTAACTATTCTACATAAATACATTTATTCAAAAATATATAAAAGGGAGAGAATTTACATCATATACAAAGTGTTATATTAGTTGCTAGATATTCAGTGGTAAACAGACTAGTCCCTGCCTTCCTGGAGGTTATACATTAGTTCCCAATCATATACTGATGATGCAGGATCTTGTACTTATATACATTGTTCTAAAGCAGGCTGACTATACCAGGGAGAGTCTGCCAGAAAAGGGATTAGTGTTTCCCTAAACTTTTGGATTGTAGGATTCTAAGTGACCTGTTCAGGAAAATACTAGTCCTCTCTCTAGCATGATCACAGAGGAATCCGAATGAACTAACTATGTCATTGAAGAACCTTGGCCTTCAACTCTTTTCTACCACCTTGACATTCTTCAGTTAGAAGCATAGCAGACTCTCTCTAGTGTAGTTAGCCTGGTGGCTAGGGTGCAAGGCTTGCAGTTGCTATTATACAATGTGGAAGACCAGTGAGTGGCCTATTTTGCCACCTCAGCATTCTACCAAGATTGATTGCCTTAAGTACTTAGTTTCTAAGGAACTCCAAAAGAAGGCAACTCTTCTCTAAAACGGATCAGAACTGAACATGATAATCCCCCTTACAGTTATCCATCTATCTGACCTAGTCTTTTTTTTTTTTTTTTAATATTTTATTTATTTATTCATTTATCCCCCCCTTGCTGCTCGTGCTCGCTGGGTCAGCTAACCACGCCGTGCAGGCGGGCTTGCCTTCACCAGGAGGCCCCGGGAACAGAACCCGGGGCCTCCCATATGGTAAACGGGAGCCCTACTGATTGAGCCACAGCCGCTTCCCGGACCTAGTCTTAACATAACAGTGAAAGTGACCCTCTTAAATCAAAAGTCAGATCATGACCCTTTTCTATTTCAAGCCCTCCAGTAGTCCCATCTCACTCAGGGTAAAAAGCCAAAGCCCTTCCTTGAGCCTACAAAGCTCTACAAAATCTGCACACCTCCAGCTACTTCTCTAACTTTATTTTCACCATTGTCCCCTTTATCACTACTCCAGCCACACCGTTCCTGTACCCAAGAGTTAAGAAGTAACAAATAATTATGACTACTGAGTCATTATATAGATGCCATTTTATATCCAGCAAATTATAAAAAAGCCAAAGTTTGATATCTAGAAATTACCAAAACTGGTTAGATGGACTTCACCCTTTGTAGATGGGGATTTCCAACTAAAAACCTGCCACTGTAATTATTCCAGATAGATCTTACCCTTGTATATAGTCACTTTTACCTGCTATTATGATGATAATTCCAGATGGATCTTACCCTTTGTATATGAAAATTTCTGTTGAAAGGGTAAGCACTCCACCCTCCTCTGTTTAATATCCATATGAAAAACCTTGTAACTAACCTTTGTTCTGTACCTCCTATCCCAGATGCCTTGATCTCTAATAATGATTGCAACCTTGTGACTCACCCCAGTTTGGTGCCCCCCCCCCCCTCCTGTTCAGCCCCTTAAAGTTTATTAATGAAAAAAAAAACCTGAACCAGGCCCACCCCAATTATTTATTAGCATAAACTGCTAAATCTAGATATTACAAATTATCAGGATTACTGCAATTCTGAGAGGCAGTTTAGAGCTACTGGGCCACTGTGAAACTTTGCTTGTACAAACAAATAAACTCTTTCTCTCTCTGAAATCCCAGTGTTTCAGGAATTAATCTTTAAAGTACAACAGGAAGAAAAGAACCCACATTTGCTCAGTATCATTACCTCTGACATTCTCGCCAAGACTTTACATTTACTATTCCCTCTGCCTGTAACATTCTTCCTCAAGATACTCACATGATAGGAAAAGTACCTCTGACAAGAAATTAGAGAGGTATGGAAACCAAATTAATCAAACTGTTTTTCATAGAAATCTCCAATCTAACAATTTAACATAAAAAAATTTCTCCTGGTTCAGTGATATTCTTGAGATACTGGAAGAAGCAAACGTAACAACATTCTGGATGAAAATTCTTATAAACTAAGCCACATGGGATTTCCACAGGAAAATAAAAGTGTCCCACTGAGGGGTCAATGGTGCTAGAGTATAAGTGTGAGAGGGGTTGGGGTGGGGGGAGTTTGGGCTATGCATGGACCTGGGAAGAGGGCTGGAGGAAAGAACAGATGAATTCTGGGGAGGTTGAATATTTTGAAAATTGTGGTTGAGAATACAATTGTAGGAGCATTCTTTTGGCAGCTATGGCAGGGGTGGGTCACTGGTGCAGGGTGTTGATGGTACGGGGATGTGTGGGGAAGGGTGCACCTGGGGCATGCGGCTATGAAATATGAATGTGTTCATGTTGTTGTAGGGTACCATTTCAGTGGGTAGAGACCCACACAACAACCAAAAAAAATATTAAATTTCTAACATGGGGTGTCTTGTTGAGTTCTCACATAGACTGGCAAGAATCTCTAAAAGTACATAGGCAGTGCCTAATAAAGAAAACACAAATATGCCAAGCTTTCAATATTAATGCTTGTACTTATGAAGCTTATCCTGGTAAAATTGAAACTTAGCCTAATAATAACTATTGCCTAACAGTTATCTCCTAAAAACATTCTTGTTACTCAAATGTGGCCTCTCTCTAAGCCAAACTCAGCAAATAAACTCACTACGTCCCTCCCCACCCCAGCATGGGACATGACTGCTGGGGATAAGCCTCCCTGGCACCAAGGAATTAAAACCAAGCACCAACCAGCAATGCATTTGGGGAAAAAGACCTTTACTAAAAGGGGGAAACATTAAATACAAAAGAGTTTTTATGGCTAAGAGATTTCTAAGTGAGTTAAGAGGTCATTCTAGAGGTTACACTTACGCAGGTCTCAGGCAGATCTCACTAAGTGCCAAAGTAAACAAAGCCTCAAACACAGGTGCTTTGGAGGGCTCTAGAGACATCCGGACACTATAGGCAAGGCACAAAACCCCCATGAAATCAGCACCCCATCAGTGGGCCTTACCTTGGAATATATGATTACCTATTTCCCCAATATAACAGAGTTAGACTCATTTATAATTTCTCTGCACATGATTCTTCTATCCCTTTTATTTGAACCTATAATTAGACTATACCCATTAAACATTTGTCCCAGAGATTTAAATCTTCAATCTGCTTACATGCTGGTTGAGCCCTGAAATCTCAGCAGATTTGCAGACAACACCTACTCTCCAGTTCATTGGCCTCTCCCAGGACAACTAAAAATGATGATGATAGACAATCCCCATCACAAAAAGCAAAGAGTATCTACAACTGCAAGCAAAACACTTCCTTCCATCTGCCCCATAAGATCTAAGCCCCCTCTCAATCTGAAGCAGAGCAGGCACCACCATCCCAAAATCCTCAAGATTGAGGAATGAACAAACATCACGGGGGAATGCAACCATGGACCAAAATAGACTTACTAGTAGTAGTTACAAAAGAACCTGTAACATTGATATAAAGATAGAGGTTATCAGAGGTTCTGAGGGGCAGGAGAGGGACGTAGGTGGAATATAGGACATTTTTAGGGCATTGGAACTGTTCCACATGATATTGCAATGATAGATACAGGCCAATATACATTTTGTCAAAACCTATAAAATTGTACAGTACAAAGTGTTAAACATAGTGTAAACTATAGACCTTGATTAGCAGCAATGCTTCAATATTTGTTCATTGATTGAAACAAATGTGCCACACTAATATAAGATGTTATTAATAGGGGGAAATATAAGAGGGGGAGGCGATAGGGTATATGGGAATTCCCTATACTTTCAATGAGCCTTTTCTGTAATCTTAAACCTCTTTAAAAATAAGGTTTATTATACGTAAAAAAAAAAAAAAAAGTGTCCCACTGAAAATATTATTGTCATGTTTCTGCTTGCTTAGGGCTTTCTGAGCAAATTTTACTGGAAGCTGGATTAAAGGACAAGACTTGGAAGTTAAATGATGACTGAATAAGTAGTGAGAGAACTCCTGAGAGATTTACCTTTCTGGAGGTAAGTATTTACATTTCAAAGGGGGATGAGACATGGAGTCAGGAGTTACAACCTCCAGAGACATATCCCCCTAGAGGCATTTATTTGCATTCCAAAAGATAGTTCTCTTTCTCTACCCAAAGGGAATTTGTTTACATTAGAGAGATTTGGTTTCTCTGTCCTTCTCTCCCTTAGAAAGAGGGGCAACTGTATAAGCCATCCTTTATAAAACTGTAGATCCATAATTTGGGGACTTCTCTCCTACAGTACAGACCCCTGAATATGCAGAATAACATTTGGCTCTCATCAGATGACCCAAGAAGGAAAAAAGAATTGGAGCAAGGGAGCCAATGTAGTTATTAATGTACGTGATAATTGTTTTGATCTCTGCCCCTTATGTTTGCATTCAGAATAATCATAAATATACAGAGATATTCAAATATTATCCATTACAATATAACTTCACAAAACACATGAGGAAATAATCTACCATAAAAGACTGCACTTACATCACACAAGGGGATAAGCATTCCAAGATATTGAAAAAAGGGAACAACAATCTGAAAAAGACTATAAAATAAGAGTACTTAAATTTATTTAAAAGATATTTAAAAAGTTACTTAAAAAACAAAAGAAGCAAACCAGCATGAAGGAAAAAATAGGCAAATTTGAAAAAGAAAGAAAGATATGAACAATATAGTTGAAATTAAAAACACGATGGCTTCAATGGCTTGGATTAGAAAGCTGAGTATACACCACTTAAAGAAAAAAAGAACTGAAAGAAAAATGTAAGAGTCTTGTCTAGAATACAATAGAGAGAGATAAAGAGATGAAAAAACAACAAAGAAAGATTAAGTGATATGGAGGTTAGAATGATCAAGTTCAAAATGAGGAGTCTCTGCAAATAAATACCAATAATGTGAGAGAAGCAATATTCAATGAGCTAAAGGCTGAAATTTTTCAAAAATTGATGAAAAGACACGAATCTTGATGTTGAATAAGCATGCCAGATTCTTTAAAAGATAAATAAGATAGGTCTTAGATACAAATGATAAAGAATAGTAAAAGCAAACTACAACGAATCACAGTATGACTTCTTAAGAGCAACAATAGACACTAGATGATGATGGAATAAAATCTACAAAATGCTGAGGGAAAATAATCATCAACCCTGAATGTTGTGAGGCAGGCTAGTATAGTGAAAGGGAGAAGACAGCTGAGGTCCAGTAGAAAACATGGCCAACAGACAACATGGCCAAAAAACAACATGGCCGGCGGATCATATGGCCGTAAGATGCTACTGGAAACCTCCCGAGGGATCCCGTAAGACTCTGGCCATGAAAATCCAATATCAAATAAGAATCCTGTTTGGGGTCAAGGGAAGGCCCTCAAAAGACCTCACCATTGGCCCCCTGAGAGCTGACAACTGGGGCAACCATTCAGAACAGCAAACAACTGGGGCACCAACCCAACATTATGAAAGGGGAAGAGGAAAGACTTTAAAAAGGCCTGACCTGGGGCCCCACACGCATCTCACTCTGCAGCATGCACACGGTCCATGCCTCAGAATGTGTACCTTTCTCATTTTCTTGTTTCTTAATAAACTCTTGAGTCCCTTGCCTACCCTATGGCGTGTCCTTAAATTCTTTTATGCCACATAAGCCAAGAAACTAGAAGTCCAGAATCCAGAGCTTTCTACTAACATTATTTGGCAAGCCAGACAGGAGACAGAAAGCAAATAATGCTCCCTGACAATTGACAGGGACTGTGAGTCTAAAATTTTAATTAAAGCCTGTCTGTGCCCTCTTTTGCTTTTTCAGCGAGGTTCTGAGATTCTCACTCTGGGCCATGCTGTGAGGTTTGTTCCTTCCCAGCCATCAGCTAGATGTTGTTGAGTTTGTATGTAAGACTGCTTTATTTTTTTGTCATTCTGTGACCCTGTTCAATATTGATTTAATCTTTTGATTGATTATATCATTTTTGTTTCTCACTCTAATTGTCAGTATAGACTTATTAAACTAGATATGCATATAGACATTTATATTGTATCCATCTGGGACTCTGGCTGGACATGGGCCAGGTAAGCTGGTGTATCCCCCAGTGTGGTGAGCTTATGAATGAATGTATGCATATTGTGAGGAATTGGGATATGGCAGTTGGACCCCTGTTTATAAACAATCCTTCACTTATTTTGTATTCTTTCAATTATTAACAAAGGTTTACTAACTATATATTATATATATAATCATCCAATCAGGACTCTGGCCAGACATGGGCCAGGTAAGTTGGTGTGTCCCTCAGTTTGGTGAGCTTATATCTATATGTATGTATATTGTGAAGGATTATGATGCAGCAGTTGGACCCCTGTTTGTAGACAATCCTTTGCCTATTTTATATTCTCCCAATTATTAACAAAAGTTTAATAAAATAAATATATGTGTATTGCTTTTTAATGCTTGAGTTAATTAAGTCATTATATCAATCTAGATACCCACACATATATATAGCAAAGCATTAGCAAAACATTTTATCTAGCAGAACATTGTAAAACTTGGTCCCTGGCAGTGGTCATAAAATGAGCTTTCTCTCACAGCCACTTTCTAAGACCACTGTAAGTATAGGCTAAAAGAAAGGTACCTAACCATCCTTTTCCTAAAGGGAAAGCCCAATTTGGAAGCCAAGGTCTGGGAACCAGACCCAGATACCTCCCAAGACCTCTAAGAATCTGGAGACGCACAGAGACATAAGGCTTCAGATCCCTGGGACATGGAGACAGCAAACAGGGCAATCAACCTCCAGGAAGATGGAGTGGCGAGCAATCCATTCACCCAGGTCTAGCAGCAGGACACCACCAAGACTGATGAATGTGTTTATCCTCCCCTAGGATAATGGGCAGCTTCTAATTGGGACAATCTGCCTACTGATAGTCTGAAAAGGAAGAGGCTAATCTTTTCCTGCCACACCACATGGCCTCAGTACAGCCAAGAGCGGACTCTGTATGGGACACTGAAATCCAGTTAAACCTGTGTAAGAGAAAAGGAGAGGACAGGCAGATCTGAGGGCCAGAGACCACGTGGTCGTGTCTCCATAAAGGGATGAGGAAATGCACTACCAAAGCAGTCAATTATAAGCTCAGGGAAATTTACTCAGAGGCAGGATGAAAACCCAGTCTTATTTCAAGGAAAGCTGGGAGAGACAATAAAAATGCCCTCTTGGTAGACCCTAACTCTAGAGGATAGATCCTCCTAGGAGCTCCAATCTGCCTCAGATATCCTTAGAAAGATGCAGAAATTTTCCCTGGGCCCCCAAACTTCTATTTATTCCCATTTAGAAACAGCCTTCACAGTTTTCAACAATCAAGACCAAGACACTGAGGAGAAGCAGATGAGGAGGGGGCAGGCATAGGGCCCAGAAACACATTTAACTGCCACCATTAAAAAGCACTGTCACCTCAGGGCCACCCAAATCCAGGCTCCACATCAGCAAATACTTGGCCCCAAAGCTGCCTCACCACATGGACCATTGGGGCCTTGCTCCAGGGGAGAATGAAAGGGGCCTGAAGCCACATTTGAACAATAAACCAAGAGGAGCCTTGGGTGACCCTTGAGTGGCAGGTAAGATTGTTAATTTCTTAATTAAGGTGGGAGCCAATTACTTGGTCATAGCCTGCACTCTGGACCTCTCCTAATCTTGGTTGTGCCTAATGAGGGGAGTGAATGGGGGATCAAGATCTAGGCCATTTACTAAACCTCTCCCTTGTAGAATAAGGAACCTACTCATATGTCATCAATTAAGATTTAAAAGTTCCTGGCTATTCCAGCTCCCTGCCTATTCCCTTGTAACCACTCCAAACCTTCTAGCAAAAAAGCTATGCAGGGTGTGATGGTTAGGCTAATGTGTGAACTCGGCCAGGTAACTGTGCCCAGTTGTTTGGTCAAGCAAGCACTGGGCTAATTGTAATACAAGAACGTTTATGGACTTTAGTCATCAATGAGTTTACTGCATAGATGGCTACTAAATCAACCAAGGAGACTGCTGTCAGCAATGAGCAATGTTTTATTCAATCAGTTGAATGCCTTAAAAGAGGAAGAGATTTCAGCATTCAGAGAGAATTTCACAGGTCATCTTTGGACAGCCAGCATCTCCCAGAAACTCATCAAGGACCTTCACTGAACTTTCATTGGAGCCCCTGGTTTGCAGCCTGTCTGTGGAACCTGGACTTGTGCATCCCCATGGTCACATGAGAGACTCATAAAATCTCATACTATTTACAGATATCTCCTGTTGATTCTGTTTCCCTAGAGAACCCTGACTAATACACAGGACTTTACCACTTGTGGAAGGTGACTAATGGGATGCAGCCCCCAGAGCAGCCCCAATTCATGTCTCATCAGGGGCAGGGCTTCTCTGGACCCCTTAGCACCATACCTAGCAGCTACCCAGGGTTTTTCCTGAAAGAATGAAGCTGGAGGTTTCTACCATGGATGGACACTGGGATCTTTGTGTCTAGGTAATTTTAAAGTCAAGTTTTCCCTATGCTAAGTGTGTAAAATTCTCTCTTCTGTCCGAATCTGCATTTAACTTTTAATATCTGCATTGAACTTTTAATCTGTGTTTAACTTTGTCAGTCTGCTTCTGCCTGGGAGCTTGTAAATCAGATTTGGGGTTCAGCTGTTACAAATTGAATAACATTGAAAAGTAACCTAAAATTTTGTCTTAAATTTCAATACCATCTTGAAATTGAATTTGATGTATAAAAGAAATCACAAATGGAATTAATTCAAATGCTGAAAAACCAGAAAAACTTGACAACATTAATGTTACTAATAAAATTGTTTTAGTTGCTTAGTTAATAAACAAGTGTCCAAAGTTTTCTAAAGTAAAAACTTACTAGAAACTGTAACTAAGAGCTAAGATCATTATATAGAAGCCTTTATATTATAAAACAGCAGAAGGATAATATCTGAAATTGCTATAACTGGGTGGATTTAGCATAGACCTACTACTGGAATGTAATTATAAACTGAATCTACCTTTGTTTATGGTTACTTCAAGTCTAACCTCACTCTTGCTTATGATTATGGTTATATCAGGGCTGGCCTTAAGTTTGTGATGGTAACTACTCTATTCTTTCCTGTTTGTAACTTGGCGACTTCTGCCCCCTATGGCTGAGAGGAAGGCAAATTTGAGACACCCCCGTCTCCCATCTTTCCACTGGTGTTAATAACCCTGATTTTTCTCATGGTTATCCAGGTGTGAACTAGATTGCTGCCTGGTGGAAATCTCAACCCTCAGGGTTAGACATCTACTCTTCCAGACCAGCAGCTGCTAGAGTCCTATTATCTCCAAGGCCTGGGGAGTGGAGGGCCTCTCACCTGGAGTGTTGATGTTCTTAAGAGCAGCAAGTCATGAAAGAAACCTGTTTCCCTGAGATTTCAATGACCTTAGTGAGTATATACTGGAATTAGTGTTGTTTATGCCAGGTCTGCCAAAGTCAAAATGGGAAATAAGCTCTGAAGTAAAGGAAAATGTAAATTGTATTTCAAAGCATTGGAAACAATTTTGTTATAAGCCAATAATTAAAAAGAATGAAATTCTTGTGCAAATCTGCATGGTCACAGTGCAGATTAATTAGAAATAGCCTTCAAAGTGATCTTTTAAATGTTATTTTACAGTTAAAATTATTTTGTAAGAGAATGGAAATTATAAGTAACAGTGAGTTGTGTGTTTGTGTCTAACTCTATTTGTGTCTGCCTATTTGTTCAGTGTATATTGGGATGGTAATACCAAATGAACAACTGAAAATTCTCAAAAGAGCTCTATTCAAATTTTTAAAAATTAAATATGAAATTTTGTATGTGAATGAATATTCCTGGAGCCCAAATTAGGCTAAACAAGATGGAAAGGTCATATAGAAATCTGAATACAGAAACCATTGGGAAAGGGAAAATGTTTTCCCTAAGCTCTTTGACCTACCTAGCCCCAGGACCTTCTCTTTGCATGAGCTATGAGGGAAGGGCTAGGTGTGGCAGATTAAAACTTTTATATACTAGGATGGGGAATTAACAATCAATTTGTCCTGTAATTCCCAAATTTAAACATTTTAACAGCCTTAAAATAAGGGTAATTAATAATCCTATTACCAAATTTCAATAAGTAAAGGAAAAGTCCTTGAAAGCTATGGAAAGATCTTTTCCAAATTATGATTAAAACAAATTAAACAATCATAATATATTCCAGAACCTAGGAGTCAGTATGCTTTTAAGGCTACCCACAGTTCTAGGATTTTATTAAAGAAAAAGTTTTTTAGCCTCCTTGAAGAAAGGAAAGAACATTCCTCTCAAATTATAATGGTTTATATTTTATTTAGTTTGGGTGTATTCTCCCTAGGCTTATAGGATACCAATTAAATAAATTGACATTATATGTATTAAATCTTTAAGGAGATGAAAATTGTAAATTTGTGTTTAATGAAATTAAGATAAAATAAATTTCATTGGTTGTTAACTGTAATTTAATAAGCTTATTTAAAGGTAAAATAACTTCTAGCTAGTTATAAGAAGTTTATAAAAGCATTGTCTAAACTGAAGCATTTAAAAGGCTAATTCCAGGAAGACATTATTAAATAGAAACCTAAATTGATATTAATAACAAAAAATAACTTCGTAACAGGGAAACCTGTCAGAGGCCACCTCAATCTACATATTAAAGCGGTGGTAAGGAAAGATAACCTTGATTCCATTGCAAATCTTCAGTTTTCATAAAATAATTGAGAAGGTAGTTTTTCCTGTACTGCTAAAGTAAAATAACTGTTAATTAATGTCATCATGGTAAAGGTATAGAAGTAAAAAGCAAAATACTAAAAATAGTTAAGTCCATTTAATATGTTATACATTGCATTGGAAGTGTTTAGAAAGTGTATAAAAATTAAGAGATAGATTTCAACATCATCAAACTCTCTTGTGCATTCAAACTAGGCCTTCAGTACACTGCATGGTATCTCTCCATTTGAGTTATTGGCTAGGTTGGTCACAGACCCCCAAAACAATAAAACTATCTACTACATCACTGAACATGCTCCTGAAGTGGATGGAGAGTACGTGGCAGTTTCAGACTCTTGCTGCAGCTGTCAATAACTCGATATGGCCAGATGTACAATGGATATTGCCTCCAGACTGGCTCTGTTTCACAATGCCAAAGGGCACTATGAACCAGGCTGGTGAAACACTGAGCCTACTCTCCTAGCTTCTCTCTAGAATCAGTGGTGCTGCAGCATGCTGTCTGTGTGAAGGGCATACCAACTGGAGTAATAATTACCAGAGTAATGTGAGTAGAACTTAAAACACAATTGGCATTACAGCCTGCTCTCATAGAGAGATAACATGTAAAGTATTACAAATCTGGAGTTTAGAGCTATTAACTGCAGCTCAAAGAGGAACTTGTGCATTGATTAGTATTAAGTACTATACCTATATGCATGTTGAATACATTACTATTTAGAGTATTTCATTATTCCAATAATAATAATAATAATAACCAAAGAAAACTCATCACCTCTCAATCTCTCTATGCATCCCCTACCATAAAAAGATGCTATTCTGTTTCCTTTTCTCTTATTTCTTTGTTTATATATTTTGTAAAAACAGTATTATATATGCAATATGACCCAATTCATATTTTACATGAGGTTTCACTATGTTATACAGTCCTTACATTTTTTAGCTTTCCTTCTAGTAATATAAATGTCCTTAGACTTTCCCTTTCAACCACTCTCATACCCATACAATAGCTCTGCTAGTCACAAACACCATGATGTGCTCTCACCATTTCCATTCATTTTCAAAGATTTACAAACAACCTTCTTACCAATTCTGCCAGATTCACCCTCAGCTTTCCATTTTGTACCCTCATTCTATTTTCTGGTGACCTATATTCTAATTATTAATTCCATGAGTTTACATAATATATTTAGTTTATAATAGCGTAATCATACAGTACTTGTCCTTTTGTGTCTGTCTTGCTTCACTCAGCATCATGTCCTCCAGGTTCATCCATGTTGTCAAATGCTTCACGACTTCATTTCTTCTTATGGCGGCATACTATTTCACTGTGTGTATAAACCACAATTTGTTTATCCATTCATCAGTTGATGGACACCTGATTTGTTTCAAACTTTCGGTTATGGTGAATAATGCTGCTTTGAACATCAGTATGCAAATGTCTGCTCATGTCACTGCTCTCAGTTCCTCTGGGTATATACCTAGCAATGGTATTGCCAGGTCCCATGGCAAGTCTATATTCAACATCCTTAGGAACTTGCCAAACAGTCCTCCACAGTGGCTGTACCATTTTACATTCCCACCAACAGTGAATAAGCATTCCTATCTCTCCACATCCTCTCCAACATTTACAGTTTTTCAACTTTTTAAGAGTGGCCAGTCTAATAGGTGTAACACGATATCTCACTGTAATTTGATTTGTAGTTCCCTAATCACTAATGATGTTGAACATTTTTTCATGTGTTTGTTCTCCATTTGTATTTTTTCTTTGGACAATTGCCTTTTCAAGTCTTTTACCCATCTTTTAATGAGGGAGTTTGTCTTTTTATTGTTGAGTTGTATGATCTATATATATATTATGTATATTAAACCTTTATCAGACATGTGAATGCCAAATATCTTCTCCCATTGAGTTGGTTGCCTTTTCACACTTTTAACAAAGTCCTTTGAGGTGCAAAAGTGTTTAATTTTGAGGAGACCCCATTTATCTTTTTTCTGTTGTTGTTGCTTGTGCTTCGATGTAAGGTTTAAGAAACTACTGCCTACCACAAGATCTTGAAGATGTTTTCCTATATTTTCTTCTAGGAATTTTATGTTTGTCACTTTTATATTTAGGTCCTTGATCCATTTTGAGTTAATTTTTGTATAAGGTGTGAGATAGGAGTCCTCTTTCTTTCTTTTGGATATGGATATCCAGTACACTGAGCACCATTTGTTGACTAGATCATTCTGGCCAAACTGGGTGGACTTAACAGCCTTGTCAAAAATCACTTGACTGTAGAAGTGAGGGTCTATTTCTGAGTTCTCAATTCAGTTCCATTGGTCAATCTGTCTTTATGCCAGTGCCATACTGTTTTTACCACTCTAGCTAAGTAATATGCTTTAAAGTCAGGAAGTGAGAGTCCTCCAACTTCATTCTTTTTTAAGATAGTTTTTGGCTATTCAATGCCCCTTTTCCCTTCCAAATAAATTTGATAATTAATTGGCTTTTCAATTTCTGCAAAAAACAGTCTGTTGGGAAATTTATTGGAATTGTGTTGAATCTGTAAATCAGTTTCAGTAGAATTTCCTCTATGCTTTTGATGTAACTTTTCTGTAATCTAAAATTCTTTAAAAATAAAGTTTATTATATTTAAAAATAGTGTTTCATCAACTGTAACAAAGGCACCATACTAATTCAAAATGTTAAACAACAGAGAAACTGGAGGGGTAGAGACAGGAGGGTATATGGGAAGTCTGTACTTTCTGCATGATTCTTCTTTATACCTACAACTACTGTAATTTTAAAAAATTAATACATTTTCCTAGTAATTGCTGGATCAAGCAGGAAAAAACAAACTTTGACTATACTATTCTAGAGAGTAAGATTGATTTAAATACTAAAATTAGAGATAAATTATTTTTAAACTCAGCCTATGAAATATATCATGGAAAAAACTGCACTCTTTTGTGGTCATTTTTCAGTTACAGACATGCTGATCAAGAGCAAATAAAAATTTCTGCCATGGTAAAATGTTCTCCATCTGGGCAGTCAAATATGGTAGCTTTTATCTTCATATGGCTATTGACCATTTGAACTATGGTTAATGGAAACAGGGAACTGAATTTTAATTTTATGTGATTTCAATTAATTTTACTTTTAATTTAAAAATCTACGGGTGGATGAAGGCTACCATATTGTACAGTGCAGATCTAGAATGGTACCAAGAGAAAAAAATACGTATTTAAATGTTTATATTAGAAAAGAAAAAATGTTGAAAATGAATATGCAAAGTGTCCTAATTAAAAGATAGGAAAAAAAACAAAGAACATAGAAAGAAATAATAAAGAATAAAAAACAATAAATAGAAAACTGAACTATAAAATTTTTTTAAAGGATTAACAAGTCTAAAACTTGGTTAATTGAAAAGATTAATAAGATATACACATCTTTTGCTAAAATGATCATGAAAAAGTAAAGACATAAACTATTTTGGAAGTTAAAAGGAGACAATAAAAATAGGCATTTTTAATTTTAAGCAAATACAATAAAAAGTTCACAACCAAAAGGTGAAATATATGAAGTATTTTCTAAAATAAATATATTTTTTTAAATTTCAAAAAGAAACAGAACAATTAAATAGATCTAAAAGTCTTAAAGACAACATATTTATATCAAAAATCTATCTGTTCCTTATCATTTGTAACATATGTGTCACAAGAAATAAGGTGGTGGTAGTTGGGTGATGTATGTGAATCATATATGGTACACATGATTGTTTTGTTAACTCACAGCTTCTCAAATTAAAAAAAATTTTTTTTAATTTTTTTTAAGGTATCTACCAAAATAAATTTGTACAAAACAAAAACTTTCCCAGATGGCTTACAAGCAATTCTACAAAATCTTCAAAGAGCAAACAGTCTCTATATTACACAAACAGTTCTAGAACCTAGAAAAAAAGGAATTTTCCTCAACTTATTTATGATCCTAATATAAACTTAAAACCCAAAACAGCCAAGGAAAATACAAAAAGAAATATTATAGGCCAATCTCATTCATGAGCATAGATGTGCCAAATAATAGACTATATTCTAGCAATGTAATTTTAAATATCCGAAGTAAAAATCTATGGATGCAAAAATGTTTTGCTAATAAAAAGTAATTTCTACAATCAACATATTAAAGGAGAAAAATAACAAATTATCTCAAAAGATAATAGAATTAGATAATAATTAACACTGCTGTCTAAGTTTCAGTCAGAGTTCAAAAGTTATATATGTATCTCCAGGGTTTGAAACCAGACTCATTCTTAAGTCTGTGCTCTTAACTATTTCATAGATTCTTTCTCAAACCCCAGTTATTATTTTTGTGGAGGAAAAGTTCTTAGCAAAGTAGGAATAAAGGGACTCTTCAAAATCAAAGAAAGAGTATGTACCAGGAAACATCCTACTTCTTGATAAAAAGCTAAAGCATCCCATTTAAAGACAGGATGAAGACAAGAATGTCTGCTATTGATGTTTCTAGATAATAGACTATCCATATGACAAAAGATTAAAATCAAATCAATACTTTATACATTCACAAAAATTAATTTTATATGGATTTAAGACCTGCGTGTGAAAAGCAAAACTTTAAGCATTTTTAGGGAGAATATAATAGAATATGTTTATGATTTAAAGGAAGAGAAGGATTTCTTAAGACACAAAAAGCATAAACCAGAAAGGAAATGATCAGTAAATTCAAGTACAGGTAAAAATTAGGGTCTACTCTACAAGTCGGAGAGCACTTATATTGGAGGACAACTAGCAACAACAGTTTTTACTATGTTTACTAATGATTTTTGCCCCCAATTTCTTTTTCTAGCTAATGTTTCTGTGATACATATGCAAATTTACTATATGATCTTTTAGGGGTTTTTCTTTTGGTTTTTGCTTTTTGTGGGTTGTTTTTTGTTTGGTTGGGTTTTTTTGTTTTGTTTTGTTTTGTTTTGGTTTTGGTTTGTTGTTGTTGTATGTCTGTGTTTTGAAAAATAGGCAATTGTCTGACTCATATTTTTGGCATCATCCCTGCTCCTTGGATAACTAGGGTTGATATCCTCCACCTAATACATCATTTGCAGAGTGACCTTTGGACCGTGAGAAAAGCCCCAAATCATGTTGTTTATGTCATTTAACACCATTAGAGTTCTAAAAAAAGAAAAAAAGAGTAATATGGTAGCTATTTCAAACTATCTCAATGAGCCTTAACAAGATTACAATGTATGGATAATACATAACACATGAAATCTACCTCCTGCACTAACTTGTTTATATTATTCATTTTATATAAGCTTTCAGAAACATTTATTATTCATTTACTATGCATAAGGTTCTTACTAATCATTAAGAAAAGTACAAAGTATTTATTTAAACTAATAGGTTACCTAGCCTGGAGAAGTTGGGGCAGTGGGCAGGAAGGGAACTGGTGAAAGATGGGGGGACGGAAATTTCAACAGAATGTAATTGCCCTAATAAAATTAAATGGATAATGTTGTTCTGCCATAGAGAAAAGAAAAACTAATTATGCCTGGGGTGAGAGGACTTATTGGTGAAGAGTTCCAAAAAGAGTCATTCATACTGAGTTTGTATGATGAGTAAGAGATTTCGGTATGGAGATAAATACAGGGCAGTGCAGGTTGTGGGAACAGAATAGTGAAAATCAGAGAGGTATGAATGTATGAGGTATATTCCAAGAAATGGCATTGAAATTGTTGTAGTTGGCATATACGTTGAGTTGAAGAGAAAAGAATGTTCAAAAGCCTTTTGATTAAAGAATAAGCCATTGTATATGCAATCAATAATCTACATTCATCCCTTCATTCCAAAAGTTCTAAGGGGTGCAGATAAAACAGGAACCAAATACCTAACATTTTAGTGGAAGATGACAAATAGTAAAATATGGATGTCAGATGTGACAATCACTTTGGAGAAAAATAATTAGGAAAGGAGAATAAGAAGTAGGAGGAAGGAAACAATACAATTTTAAGTAGGATAGCCAGGGAAGGCCTTAAAGTGATCATATTTGAACAAAGACCTTAAGGAGGTAAGGGAACAAGCCATGCTAATATCTGCAGGAAGAATGTTTTAGGCAGCAGAAATATGTCCAAGGCCCTGACATATATGAGGAACAAAACAATAATGCCAATGTGGCTAGAGGAGAGTGATTGCAGAGTGACCTAGAGTGACGGTAATTGGAAATCAGTTCAGGAAGGTAACAAGGGAGCAACTTGTATAGGGTGTGATAAACCATTGTAAAGACTGGCTTTTAAGCTAAGTAACATAAGGAGCTATCGGAAGTTTTGAGTTGTGGAGTGATATGACTTACATTTTTACAGAATCATGCTAATCTGTTCAACCTGAAGGGAGACAAGGGAGAAAGCTAGATGTCAGAAAGATATTACAAAATGAGAGATATACAACTAAGAGACAATGGTGGTTTGGATCAATATGGAGCTAGTGGAGGTGGTTAGACATAATCACATTTTAAAGATATTTCTGAAGGACTGGTTGGCAGGTTGGATGTAGGCTATGATAAAAAGAGAGGAATCAAAGAAAGACTTAGCAAATATAGTGTAGCACACAGTAAGTACTCAATAAGGATAATTACATTGAGGATCTAGCACAATTTGACTGCAAATTACTTTTCTAGTCTTAATCCTCATAATGTATTTATACTGAAGCCAAATTAGTTTTCTACATCACCTCTAACCACAAATCAATTTTTAAAGCCTGTGCACCCACCCTCCCCCCCACACACACACATCTAGGGCTTTGATTTATTAGCCCTTTTGCTCCATTTTGCCTCTTTTAATCTCCCTCTCAATCCCCACCTCCATCCTTCCAGATTGTCCCCACTTTTCAAATTCCATCTCAAATCCTTTTCCTTACATGAAAGATTCAAAATTACTTCAACATAGAATGACCTCTTTCCATTCTCTACTCCAAACTTTCATAGGACAATTAATCTTTACAGTACAGTCTGTCTTGTGACATCATATAGTATATTCACTCATACAATATTTATTGAGCCAACTATGTTATCAGCCCTAACAATTATTTAATTTCTCAATAATTTTTTTCTTATCTCCAAAGTATAGCTTGTCAGAAAGACTTAAGCTGAAGTCCTAATTCAACAACTTACTATGTAACCTTGAACAAATTAGTTCACTTCTCTTTTACAATAGGCAAATTTGCTCATTTGTAAAATGCAGATAAATAGCAACTACTTTCCAGAATTGTTAATAGGATTTAATAAAATGTGTAAGTAGGGCACAGACTTGGTATGATATTGATATTGGATGCATCTCTCTCTTTTAGGGAAGGAATTGTATCTCCTCTAGCATTTTGTACATTGCTCTGCACATAGTATGTACAATAAATAAATGGTAATTGGTTGTTTGACAAATTCAATAAGCCAACACAAATTTTGAGTACTTAATTCATAAAAACAAATTCCAAACAGGTTTAAGACCTAAATTTTAAAAGCAAGATTTTAAGATTTTTAGAAGAAAATAGAAGTTATGCTCATGATCTTGGAACGGGGAAAGAGTCTCAAATAAGATATAGAAACCATGAGCAAAAAGAAAAAGACTAATTAATTTGACTGTATCAGAATTTTATCTTTCTGCATCAAAGCCAGCATTTAAAAGATAATATGCTAGAAAGCGGATGTGGCTCAAGTGATTGGGTTCCCAACATATGGTAATATGGGAGGTCCTGGGTTCATTTCCCAGGGCCTCCTGGTGAAAGCAAGCTGACCTGCACGGAGAGCTGGCACAACAAAAAGAGACAATGAGGAGAGACACAACAAACCAGGGAGGTGAGGTGGCTCAAGCGATTGAGTGTTTCCTTCCCACATCAGAGGTCCCAGGACCAGTTCCCACCAGTGCCTCCTAAAGAGAAGACAAGCAGACACAGAGCACACAGCTAATGGACACAGAGAGCAAGACAGTGAGCACAAAAATATACCAAGGGGGGAATAAATAAATAAAATAAATCTTTTTAAAAAAGAGATAATATGCAAACCACAGACTAGAAAATATTTGTCCTTTATATTCCCAACAAATGATATACTTTTGAAAAATATTTAACTTAATATTATATTTTCATGAATTTTAACTCATAAGCAATAAAAACTTTATTTAAATAAAAATACTATTAATACTATGAATCAATATTTAAAAAACCAAAATTAGAAAATAAACACTTTATGAACTTTTAAAAAGATGCTCAATGTCATTAATAATCAGGAAAATGCAAATTAAAACCAAAATGAAATAGCTTTTCAAACTTATCAAAATGGCAACAATTTTTAAACTGATAACAGCAATATTGATAAGGAAAAGAAGCAAAAAACAACAACAAAACTTTTGTACACTGCTGATGGGAGTGTAAACTGGCACATCCACTTAAGAGAACACTTAATAATGGTGAAGATAGTCAGACCCTGTAATCCAGTAATTTCACATCTATATGTTTAGTCTAAAGAAATGTGCCTCAAAAACAGGTACAAAAATGTTTTAGCAGCATTATTTGTAATAAACAAAATAATGGAAACATCTTAAATGTCCATCAACAAAAGAAAAGACAAGTAAATTCCAGGATGCTTTTATAATAGACTATTACAAAGCAGAGGAAAATATCAATGAATAGGCTATAAGAACACATAAGGATGAATTTCACATGCATGATGTTAAACAAAAAAAGGCAAGCTGCAGAAGAACAAATATGGCATAAAAACATTTAAATATTCCTTAAAATATGCAAAATAAATCTTTTTTATGGATATGCATGTTTATAAGAGTATAACATACACTAAAGTATTTTTACACCACTAAACAAAAAATTACCAAAGTGTTAACTGTTTTGCCATTAAAATACTCAACAATATAAAATCTTAATTAGGCCCAGTGGAGTAAGTGGCCTTCCTAAAAGCACACAGAAGTTGATCGAAAAACTAGTTGACTGTAAATGGTAGTGGTAGCTAAATAAAAAGATGCTAGCCTGGAGTCTTTAAAAATTTGTTTTCAATTATAAATAGGAATGAAAACTAAATCTGATGATTAAATATTGTTAAAACTATCCATCACATATGTAAAAAACATTCCATACATATTTAAGTAAAACTCTTTGAAACAAGAGAAACAGCATGGTGTAGTAGAGACTTTAGATTTACCCAGATCTGTACTGAAATTGTGGTTCTGCTTCACTGACTATGTAGCCTTAGCAAGTCATGTAATTTATCTCATCCTCACTTTCTTCATCTGCAAAATCTTCAGTTTTCTCATTTGTAAAATTCCTACCTAATCATATTCTGGAAAGGTCTGTGTTTGTGTTCAGTATCTGACACGTAGTAGGTGCTCAATAAAAGATGCCTGTGTCAGTAGAGCGGTGTCCAATCAGTAGAGTATAAATTAAGATAGAAAGTGCTATTGATTACTAATTAAATGATCACCCAAATGGATGAAGCTGTCCAGATGTATTGTGGTGTTCTAGACATACTGCAGCACAAACCTTCATGTAAAAATCAAGTAGTCACTACTAATGTACCCCCACATACACTCTCATTTGTAGTCCCCTTTTCCTTTAATACTGATATCCTATTTATTTTACAAATTTATTTTGATTTTCATTACCTCAAATTCGGTTTTAGAAAAGTACAGAAAATAAATATATATATATATACATGAATAAGTTTTTGTTCACCTTTTTCCATGTCAAATGAAAGCAGCTGTACATATATTCCCAAAATGTAAATGTATGTTTGGAATGGTCTGCCGTAAAATATAGACTACATGGCATATGCAAAATTCACTGGCAGGGCCTGGAGAGGTACCTCAGACAGATAAATAGTCATCTTCATTTAGTAGCTGGACCTGAAGCCCAAATTACTGCTGATAGGGAGAGATGAGGCATATTATTAAAATAAGAACGAAAAGAGCAAGTTTCCAACAAAAGTCCCAAAAATCAAGTGTTCCCCAAATCAAAAGTCACAAGGACAAACATTCTGAACTGAAACTGTTAGCTTTTGGTGGCAATAACTCTTAGTAACATACTCCAAGGTCAACAAAAACAGGGATTTATTCAATTAAGCGAGTCCTACTATAAAGATAGTGACAAATAACCAGAAAAAACTACCAAGCAGGAGGTTTATTAGCAGCTTACTGATGAGTTGATAAAAGTATTTGAGAAAGACTATATGGCAGCAGTATGTAAGGTACAACGTGTTGGATTAAAACCAGCAGATTTAGAATTGGCTTTGAAAACATCTTCGAGTATAACTAGAAACTGAATAAGTTTACAATTTACCCCACTCCAGCCACACTATCCTTGTTCATTCCCATTGAAGGGCCTACCCAGTTGCTGCTCCCGCTGCATGGAATTCTCTCCAAGATCGTCACGGGGCTTACTCTCTCATTATACTCAAGTCTCTACTTAAATGACACCTCCTCAGAAAGGCCTGCCTTGGCCTCATCTAAAATAACCCTATCATCTTTTTATCTTACTCTGCTTTATTTTCCCTTATATCACTTACTAATATTTTTGTAAATTACACATGTTCCAAATGAGGGGTAAAGAAACAAATTAAACAGAGAAAAGTAATTTTTCAAATATATTTCTGGGCAAGGCCAGCTTGCCTAAAATTAGCTCACTCTTTTTATGTAAGTCATAAATTTATGGCATAAAAATCTAGATTGATGTGGGCATTAGGAAAAACTAAACCAAAATCTTAATTGCATTTACTCCATTTCTTTAAGTAAAAAAGTATATCCAAACAAGAATTTAAAAATGGAAGTAAGCAGTATTTTAATTTAGTGGGTTTTTTTTTTTAATCTTGAAAATGAGACAGTGTCCTGGATTGGGCTGTTGACATAGTTTTTCTATATTATATAAGTTTATAAAATAATCTTCAAAAATGTCTTCAATATGCTTATCTTTGAGCAGTCTAAAGATTAATAAGCCTCATAAAAATGATAAAGTAAGTATTTCAGAAGCACACTTGCAAAATAAAACATTAAATAATTTTGGCTTAAGAAAGAGTTAGGGCTATCTATGCCCTCTAATTGGTAGACCCTCAGCTTCTCATTTATTCTGGCAGCCTCTACAGTCCATTAAGACCTCTGCAGGGTTGCTTGCAAATTCAGCATATAATTAGGATACTTCAAAGTTCTGATTGGGTAAATAATAAAAATAAACTGCTTTCTTCTAGAAAGCCCAGAAGTCTTTGGAAAGGATTCAATCTCAAAAAGTACATAAAGCAAATCTTACTGTTTATCACTTCTTCAATAATGCAAACCTCCCCACTCCAGTTATAATTTATGGCATTAACAATTATATCCTAAGACACCAGTCATTCATAGAATTTTTTGCAATGAAGGAAATCTAACACATATGCACTGCCCAATATATTACCAATAGCCAAATGTGGCTAATGAGCACTTGAAATGTGGCTAGTATGACTGAGAAACTGAATTTTTAACTTTATTTAATTCTAAGAAGTCTTTATTTAAATTTAAATAGCCACGTGTGTAGTGACTACTGTATTAGACAACAACACTTTAAGATAACCCTCTGAATCAATCTGAAGGAGTATGTTGATTTAGATTTCAAATTAGTCTGTAACTAAATATCAGCTAAGGGATGATATTTAGACTTTGTGAACTTTCATTTCCTCATTTGTTAACTTGACATATATAGAATGAACTAGCGCAAAACTCAACAAAAAAAAAAAAAAAAAAAAAAACAATTTAAAAATGGGCAAATGAGTTTGAGGCAAGATGCCGTTAGTGTAGGAGGGCGCACACTGCAAGCTCCCAGAACAAGACGGATTGGGGACGGGGTCCTGCCCGGGGGTCTCTGCTGTGCACGCGTGGAGTGAGAGGCTTGGGACATCTATCTGCTCGGATCGGTGGCGTGGACCGAACGGTGGAGATTCGTGAGTTTTGAGGCTGCCGGTGGAGGTTGGCACAGGCGGCTGAGCCCCGCGGTTACGGGAAAAAAAAATAAAACGGCCATTTGGAGCCGCGGGCGGGGCGAAAAAGTTTTATTTTCTGGGGATCTGGCTGCCTGGCGCCCCTTGGACCTTGTGTGAACAGAGCAAACGAGCTAATCAGCACCCAGTGAACTGGAGGGGGGATTTTGTTCGGGCAACGCAGCTGATTTCCCTAGCCACCCAGGGATAAGACCCAGGCCGCTGCGGAGCCAGGAGGAAGGGACACTTCCCAAAAAAGGGAGGGTTCGGCTGGAAGACAGGGAAGGGTATTTTATATTTTTAGACATCGATCTGGTTGCCTGTACCGCCCCATAGCTTTGGGGAGCAGATAAGCCGACCTGAAGCAGCATTAGGCTGAGAGCAGACGCGAATCTGCACTCCAACTGATTTACTGAGCAGCCCGGTGACGCTGGAGCTCTGCGCCAGAAGGGGCGGAATCCGTCGTCTTTAGCACTCCTCACTGACTAACATCAGAGCTTCAGATAACCTGGGGAGTCCGGAAAGTGGGACGTGCTTGATTAATTTCCACGGGCCCAGCTAGGGTACCTTCCGTAACGGGGTTGGTCTAGAGGAGGAATTATTTTGGGTCCTGCATTTGGCTAAAAAAAGAAAAAGAAAAAAAAAAGGTGAGGTCACCTCAACAAATGAAAAATAAATTCTTTTTAATTTAGTTTAATAGCTAAAAGCTGCTTCAGGACCTGCATATAGAACCCTGTGGGGAAATTCATTGATAAACACAAGTAGGCAGGAAGGATCCATGTGGACCCTAGGGGAATCATTGAGCCCCCTTAGCTCTCTTTGACTGCTTGCCTGTGTGGATCTTTGGTTTCTCTCTGTTACTTTCTGGTCTATTGCTATTATTCCCGTTTTCCTCCCCCCTTCCTTTTTCCTTCTATTTTTTTTTTTTTTAAATAGGTGCTGCCAGCTGGTCGCTTATTTGCTGGGCTTCTTATTCAGTAATTTCCCACTCGCTGTATATATTGATTCTGTATTACAAACTATCGCTTATCCTTCCTGCATCTTTCTGCCTTCTGTTTTCTGTTGTGGCTCTTAGAGACAACATTTTTTCATAGGCCCACAACTTAAGGGTGTCAATTTCTATCCCAACCATTTTGTTTTCTTCTTCTTCTTTTTTCTTTTTTTTTTTTTATTGGTATTAACTTTTTCCTTTCAGACCTTTCTCTACTATTTCTCTCCCTCCTCATAATTCTAGCCTTCTAAATCACTATATATATATATTCCTCCATTTGTTTTCCCAGTCCATTGTAGGAACTCCATATTTTTTCCTAGTACTCTACACTGCCTACACAAGTTAAATATTCATCTCATTAAGTCTCATTTTGCCCCTCTTCTAACTTTTATCAATATTTCTATTATCCTTCTGCCTTCCTTACATCTTTTGATTCCTCTGGCCCTAAACTTTTGCCTTCAAGGGAACATAGAAAGAAGCAAGGAAATAAAATACGAAGAAAAACTGCCAAAGAGAAAACTTAACTCACACGCAGAACCACCAGCTAAATAAAATTCTAGAGCATAGAGAAAAGCTAATCAACTGAACAAACCCATCAAGATAATATGATGACCAGAGGGCAACAGAAAAATACAAATGACTCTGAGAAACTGGAAAACATGGACCAGTCCAGTGCACAAAATAAAAACCAGGAAGCAATGCAGTACATCGAACAACTAATCAAAGCTATCCAAACAAATATCATGGACCAACTTAAAGAACTGAAGGAAGAGATTAAGGATATAAAGAAGACACTGGGAGAACATACTGAAGAAATAGCTAACACACCTAAAAAGGTAATGGATATGATGGCGAACAAAGACACAAGTCAAGAAATGAAAAGGACGCTGGACTCACATGGCAGCAGAATAGAACAGGCAGAGGAAAGATTAGTGAAATGGAAGACAATACAGTTGAAATCAAAGAGATTGTAGAAAAGATAGACAAAAAGATAGAAAAAATCCAGTATGGTCTCAGGGAATTAACCGATAATGCAAGACGCACAAACATACGCATTATGGGCATCCCAGAAGGAGAAGAGAAGGGAAAGGGAACAGAAGGAGTGTTGAAGGAAGTTATGGCTGAAAACTTCCCAACTCTATTGAGAGATATGGATGTGCAGATCCAGGAAGCACAGCGCACCCCAAATAGTATAAATCCCAACAGGCCAACTCCAAGACATATACTTGTCAAATTGTCCAATGCTCAAGACAAAGAGAAATACTCAAGGCAGCAAGAGAAAAGAGAACCATCACATACAAGGGAAGCACAATAAGATTAAGTGCTGATTTCTCAGCTGAAACCATGGAGGCAAGAAGACAGTGGTATGACATAGTCAAAACACTAAAAGAAAAAAACTTCCAGCCACAAATTCTCTATCCAGCAAAATTGGCATTCAAAAATGATGGGGAGTTCAAAATATTCACAGATAAACAGCAATTAAGAGAGTATGTCAAGAAGAAACCAGCACTTCAAGAAATACTAAAGGAATCTCTACAAGTTGAAAGGAAAAAACAAAGGAGAGAGAGTTGGAGGAGAGTTTAAAAACAACTGAAAACTCAAAAAGAGAAACAAAACAACATATGACATACAATAACCCAAAGAAAAAATGACTGAAGTAAGAAATTCGTTACAAGAAATAACACTGAATGTTAATGGATTAAATTCACCAATCAAAAGACACAGATTGGCAGAATGGATAAGAAAATATGATCCATCTATATGCTGTCTACAAGAAACCCACCTTCGGCCCAGGGATTCAAGGAGGCTGAAAGTGAATGGCTGGAAAACCATTTTACAAGCTAACAATAGCCAAAAAAGGGC
>JAKSZT010031676.1:15602228-15665498 GCA_026826555.1 Tolypeutes matacus
ATATCCATGGGATATAAGCCCTCTCTCACTTGGAGTTGGAGTGGACATCACCATCCCAGTCCCCTCAGGATTGGGGGAAGAACTATGGACTAGAGTGGACTTGATGGTATTCTCTTGTTCACATATGGTGATTCTAGCAATGCAAGAAATTATAACAATGAGGTGGAGCCAGTGGCCACTTGACACTTTTGGGGTAGGGAGGGGACGAGCAGTTGAAATACAGTGGCTTCTTTGGGAGTTGGAGGTTGCCCTGAGTACTGTTGTGGCAACGGATGTAGGCCATTTTAAATCAGCACACACCACTCAGAACTGAGTGGGAGAGAGTGTGGTCTACAGTGTGAATTGTGGTCTATGGTTGGTGGCAAGGCTCCAGGATGTGTAAGTTCATTGAGGGTGGTGGGCCACACTGTGGGAGATGTTTGTGTGGGATGTGATGGGAGGTGTGGGAGGTGGGCAACATGGGAATCCCAGTGGGTTCCGAGTAATATTTTGGGTAATCTAAGCACCTCTTAAAATATATGTATATATATATATATATATATATATATATATAAACAACATTTTTGTAAGCAAATACACATATACGCATATATATTTATATATCATTTTGCAAATGTTTGTATGTATTGTGTGAATTTTGATTTTTACCCATAATAAAATAAAAAAAATAAAAAAAGACAAAACAAAAAAAAATGGGCAAATGATCTTAAAAGACTTCACACTAAAGATATATGGATAGCAAATAAACATATGAAAAGATGTTCAAAATCATAAGACACTCGGGAATTTCAAATTAAAACAATAATAATATACCACTACATGCTTAGAATGGCTAGGATCCAAAAAACTTCTAATACTAATTGCTGTTAAGGATGTGGAGCAACAGAAATACTAATTCACTGTGGGTAGGATACAAAATGGTAAAACCAATTTGAAAGACAGTTTGGAAAGCTTCTTACAAAGCCACACACAGTCTTAAAATGTTTTGGGTTGAATTATGTCCCCCCCCCCCAAAAAAAAAAATATGTTGAAGTCCTAATCCTCAGTACCTCAGAATGTGACCTTATTTGGAAACAGAGTCATTGCAAATGGAATTAGTTAAAATGAGGTCATACTGGAGTAGGGTGGACCTTTAATATGACTGGTGTTCTTAAAAGAAGGAGAGAAGAAACATAGCACACAAGGGGAGAATGCCAAGTGACAATGGAGACAGAAATAGAAGTACTATAGCTGCAAGCTAAGGAATGCCAAGGATTGCCAGCAAACCATTAGAAGCTAGAAAGAGGCAAGAAAGGATTCTCTCCTATAGGTTTCAAGGGAATATGGCCCGGCTAATACCTTGATTTAAGACTTCTAGCCTCCTGAACTGTGCAACAATCAAATTCTGTTGTTTTAAGGCATTAATTTTGTGGTGCTTTGTTACAGCAGCTCTAGGAAATTAAGACACCAGATAATCCAGCAGTTTTACTCCTAGGCATTTACCCAACTGATTTGAAATTTATGTCCAACAAAAACTTGCACATGAATGTTTATAACAGCTTTACTCAAAATTACCCAAAACTGGATTCAACCAAGACATCCTTTGATAGGTGAATGGATAAACAAACTTTGGTATATCCAGACAGTAGAATATTATTCAGTAATAAAAATAAATGTGCTAGGGAGCAGATGTAGCACAAGTGGTTGAGCGCCTGCTTCCCCTGTACATGGTCCTGGGTTCAATCCCAGTACCTCCTAAAATAAATAAATAAATAAATAATTTTTAAAAAATGTGCTATCAAGACATAAAAAGACTTGGATGAATCTTAAAGCATATTGCTAGGTGAAAAAATCCAGTATGAATGTGCTACATGCTATATGATTTCAATTATATGATATTCTGGAAAAGGCAAAACCATAGAGACAATAGAAAGATTAGTAGTTGCCAGGGATTTAGGGGAGGGGAAAGTGGGCTCAATAGGAGACACACAGGGGAATTTTTAGGGTTGTGACACTATTCTGTATGACACTATGGCTATGGAAACATGACACTACACTTTGTCAAAATCTATTGAACTTTACAGCTCCAAGAGCAAATCTTAATGTATACAAATTTCTAAAAAGTTGTTTTGAGAGGTCTGCAGAATCCTAGGATAGAATGAATATTGTGACAAGAAAATCTAAATGTAGTACAAATCTATGAAATAACCTTACTGAAGAGTGAGGGGAGGATAAGAAGGAGGGTGTTAGGGTCTGACCTAAGTAACTTTGGAGTCTGTAAAACTAAAAGCAAAATAAACTGTACACAAGCACTGTAGTAAATAAAGTTTTCCCATGGGGTATGAATTAACAATTCTGATAATGCTATACATGTATTCCGGAATTGAACAGTAAATGGATAGCAGATCTTGGGAACCAGGATTCTTATTGTCGTAGTGGGAGTTGACATATAAGTAAGAGGAGGAAGCTTGAATGATGCATGTGGTAGTGTATTCAAATTGTAGACATCAGTGTGAATTAATGTTCAGCTTAATATATAGATGGTTATATATGAAAATAGTTATAGATACATGTATATACATTATTAATATACTCTTACATATTTCTTTATGCTGTCAGCTGAGTGGGCTTATAAGTAACAATATTTATAAGTACACTTAGCACCCAGATCTCAGTTTGTTATACCATTCTCTACTAAAGGGAACCAGGACTCCTTGGAGAAAGGGCTAATTTTAAGAGAAAGGCAGGAAATACATCATATGAACCTGGAGCTTTTATAGGATTAGAAAGTAAGAAGTGCTAAAAGGGGGGAAGGCAGTGCATGTCAAAGGGACACAGGAGTCAAATGAAAGCATTCCCAATGGCCAAAGGTGAACAATTTGAGCAATAAAATAAATACAGTAGTATTGGAGTAGACCCAAAGTATAAAATTAAAAACCATGAATACATACTGATACAAATAATGGCTGAATAAATGAAGGAGTACAATATGGAAATAGGGAACAAAAGAGTAACTTTAGAATGGAAAAACCTGAAAAATAGTACTTCAGCCAGGTGATCAAGGTCAACATCAACAATAATAACTCATGTTTATAGTATGTACCTGTGATGGCTAAGTTCATATGTCAACTTGACCATGTTATGGTGCCCAGTTGTTTGGTCAAGCAAGCACTGGCCTGATTGTTACTGTGGGAACATTTCATTGACTTAAATCATCAATAAGTTGGTTGCATCTATGTCTGATTACCTCTACAATCAACTAAAGAGACTGCTGTCAACAGGGAGGGAAGTCTCATTCAATCAGTTGAGGGCTTTAAAGGAGAAGTGATGATCTCAGCAGTTAGAAGGGAGAATTTCCATCTCTACTTCAGCCAGCCAGCTTCTCCTGGGGAATACATCAAAAACCTCTTCAGAGTTATCAGCTTGCAATTAGATTGGTGGTTGTGCAGGGCTAGGGAATGAATGCTAGGGGGTGTGGCGTTTTTCTTTTTGAAGTAATCAAATTGTTCTGAAATTTTTGAGGTTATGAATGTACAACATTGGGATTAGGCTAAAGGTCAATGGTTGTACACTTTAGATAGAGCATATGGTATGTGAATATATTTCAGTAAAACTGCTTAATAAATAAATAATTGTGCAAGAATAGCCAGAAATAGTAGCTATGTACAGCAGGGGAAACACAGGCTGAGAGATGAGGAATTTTCTTGTTTGTCTGTTTTTTTGTTTATTATTATTATTAAAATAATGAAAATGCTCTAATAATGATTGACATGATGAACACATAACTATGTGATTATACCAAATGCCATTGATTGTAAAAAAAATAAAAATAAAAAAAAAAAACCCTTCTTCAGAGTTACCAGCTTGCAGCCTGCCCTAAGGAATTTGGACATGCTCATCCCCACAGTCATGTGAGCCTATTCCTATAAAAAAAATGTCATAATATTTATATTATATATACACATATGCATATATATATATATCTTGTCAGTTCTGTTTCCCTAGAGAATCTTGACTAATAAAATACTCTTGATATGTGATGAAAATGGAACTTTGCCACTGTGATCCTGCTCCCAAAAACCCAAATTCCGATTTAATTGTGAGAAAAACATCAGACAACTCCCAATAGAGGGACAGTCTACAAAATACCTTATCAAAACTTTAGTTATCAAAAACGTGTAAAGTCTGAGAAACTGTCATAGCCAAGAAAAGCCTAAGGAGACATGAAAAATAAATGTAATATGGTGTCCTAGATGGGACCATGGAACTGAAAAAGGACATTAGGTAAAATCTAAGGAAATCTAAATAGCATATGGACTTTAGTTAATAAAAATGCATCAGTATTGGTATTAATCATAACAAGTATACCATACTAACATGATGTTAATAGGGAAAACTGAGTATGCTATGAGTACTCTTTGTACTATGTTTGAAATTTTTCTGTAAATCTAAAATAGTAAGAAGTGAAGTTTACTATTAAAAAAGTCCTAGCTCACAAAATTCTGAGGATCCACTAAACAACATGCAATATAATCTAGCATGGTGCCTAACAGTTAATAGTTGCACAACAAATGTCACTTTCCTTCAACTTGTCCAGTCTACTTCCTCTGACTTACATTTCTCCCCACCAGATTAATACCAAGATGTAAAATAAGTTATCATTTAAAAAACTCCATATATAAACCTAGCGAGAAAACTGTGTACCATATTTAAAATAATCAATTTGTTAGGAAGAGAAGGGAAAAGGCATTCTATGTCAATAAGATAGACACAAGTGAAGAAATTTATGACCAGAGGATAGACATATACTGGAGATTAGAGTGAGAGAAATAAAAGGCAAGAGGGGAAGAATTATATCTTGGGTGGGTAATTCAGATCAACCTAGATGGGATAATAAAGCATTTATGATTCAAATAACAAAATTGGTAAAAAGTCAGATATTGTTGTGACTCTTCTAACATCTACTGAAGGGATCATGAGACAAAAAGTCTCTAAGAAGTTCTGAATGAACTTGCCTTACTGACATTTCCATCCTGGAAGAAAGAACAGATAGGGTTTCAATCCTGAATGAAATCAGATCTCAAGGAAGGAGAGGTGGTAATATTAAGAGAAGGAGTTAGCATGACTCAAGATATTCAAGGAGTAAAAGACATTACTAGAATAGATATAAATCTATAGGATTTCTGAAAGATGGCTTAAGAGATGTAAAGCCAAAAATCTCAAAATATATTTTGATTCTGCCATCTTAACCCACCTAATGAAATGACTAAGAATCCACCTAATGAAGTGACTAAGAATACTGCTGTACTACAGTAGTATTACACATAACATACTCTGTAATTTGTAAAAAGAGATTAAGTTTGCAACTCTCATTCTGAATAGAAAGTGACTCTTCCTGCCAAAGACAGCATAACATTTCCCTTCCAACACTAGAGGCTGTAACCTGCAAAATGACCTGGTAAATACGTTAGAAAGATGAAACTCCAGCACTGCAAAGCCATGCTCTAAAATAGCCAGAAAGACAGTGGCCAGTAATAAAGTAATAAAAACTTTGAACCAAGAAGCAGGCAAATTATTGCACCTGAGCCCATACTCCTAAAATACTCAAAAGACTTGCAGATTTCCTTAGAATAAAATATGAACTCCTAAACATGGCTTACAAGGCCATTCGTGATTTTTTTCCCCCTTGTTTACCTTTCCTATTCCTCCCTTCCTCTATGGCCACTGTCTTCCAACTCCTTTCATGTTGCACATTATCTGTCACTGCCAATCCTTTAAACGAGCTGTTTCCCCTTAACTAGAACACTCTTCTTTCTACCCCTGACAACTTCTTATTCTTGCTGTAGGTCTCAACATGCTACTTTTCCAGGAATGACTTCTCTGACTAGTAGACTATGTTGGATCCCTTGAAATGTCCTCTCAATGAGATCTATAGTTACCTTATCACACTTTATTACAATTATTCATATTAAAGTCTATCTTAGTGGACCTTAAGAGGCCAAGGACTCCCTCAGACTCCATAATACCTAGAACATAGTAGGTACAAAATAAATTAACAGGATAATGAACGAAAGGCAATAAGCCTGATACAGAAATAATTTTCCTAATTACCCAAGTTAAGAGTTCTTAACAGGGGAAGTGGATGTGACTCAAGCAGTTGGGTGTCTGCCTACCCCATGGGAGGTCCCAGGTTCAGTTCCCGGTGCCTAGTAGAGAAGTCAAGCAAGACAACGAGCTGATGGGCTGATGCAACGAGCTGACACAATGAGCTGATGCAACACGGAGATGCTTCAAGGAGATGCAATGAGAGATACAACAAGCGGGAGCAGAGGTAGCTCAAGCCATTGGGCACCTCCCTCCCACATGGGAGGTTCTGGGATCATTGCCCAGGGCCTCCTAAAAAAAAAGAAGATGAGCACCAACAAACAGACACAGAGAGCAGACAGTGAGCACAAACAACAAAGGGGCAGGGAGAAATAAATTTTAAAAATTAAAAAAAAAAGAGTTCTTAACAGATCTCAACAAGAAGCAAAGACCATTTTCAGTGTTCATGCTATATCCTTTGTACATATTTTTTGCTGTATATAACTGTAATTCTAGAGAACAAAATAAGGGAGTACAACCTCTAGGTTATTTTATGAAGTTAGCATAATCATGATATCAAAATTTAACGAGGATAGTCCACAAAGTGTTGGTTATTAATTGCAGGCCAATTTTACTTATGACCATAGATGCAAAAATACTAAATAAATATTGATAAACTAATTACAGTAATAATAATTTAAAAGAATAATATGGGGTATAGGATTATGGAAGATGATGGTGTAGAAAGCTTCAGAAATCAGTTCTCCTATCAGAGCAACTCTTAAATAGGCAGGAACTGCCTGAATCAACTATTTCAAAACTGCAAAGTCCAGTAGTTGCTTTTTTTTCTCCCAAGTATCACAATGTTTGTTGATAGATACTAGTATATAAAATCAGGGAATAAACATGATGATAATTTTTAAAAATATTTTCTACCTTTATTTATAAAGATGACAACTCCTCCTGACACAGATACAAACACTGACACATTCCAAGGAAGAGCTCACAAATTTTTAAAATAAAATAAAATAATAAAAAAGGGAGGGAAGGAGAGAAAGAAAGAACTGGGGAGAACAGTGGGAACTTCTTTAACACCAGTTTATGCATTCCAAACCTAGGGTTGACCAGGAACATTTTCCTAGAGAAGACATCCAGGGTAAAGTGGGAGGAAGAGGATGGTAAATTATGATAAATAGCAGTAAACTGCTCTTTCTACACAGCAGTTACTGTTATCCAGCCCCCACTCTCTCGGCAGGCAGCAGTGGGGTCTAGCCTCTTGCATAGCTTCCTAGTGCCAGAAAAGGACACAAAAATTCACTTCCCCAAGATCCAGGGTGCAACTGATCATGCACTTTGCATTTGTCTTGAGGGCTGACACTCAAGAAAATCTCTGCCATATCACCAGCTAGTTACAAACTCAAGAAACTGACATCTCAGGGAATACATCTCAGAGATGAAATTTAAAAATATTAAAATGTACAATGTGCCAAAAAATTACAAGACAAAGAAACAGAAAATGATGACCTATCCAAAGGAAAAGAACAAAAATACAGAAAACATCAACAAAGACCATTATGTAAACACACCAAAAATTTTTTAAAAATCATTTCCACATGCTCAAGGATATAAAGTAAAATACAAAGAAACAACTAAAGGATATCAGGAAAAGAATGAATGAATATTAAGAGAATCTCAAAAGAAAGAATTTTTTTAAAGGAACCAAATAGTACAACTGGAGTTAAAGAGCACAATAACTGAAAAGAAAAATTCCCAGAATAGATTCAACAGCATATTGGAGATGACAGAAGAAAGAATCAGCAAACTTGAACACAAGGCAATTGAAATGATTCTGTCTGAGGAACAGAAAGAAAAAAGAATTATAAAAAGGGAAAATAGCCTAAGTGAGGGACATAATCAAGCATACCAATATTTGCATTAAGGGGGTCCCAAAAGGAGAAGAAAAAAGAAACAGAAGGAATATTAAAATAAATAATGACAGAAAAGTTCCCAAACTTAGCAAAAGATAAATGTGCACATCCAATAAGCTCACGTAATAATAAACAAAATAAACTTGAAGAAATATATGCCCTGTCACATACTAATCAAATGGTTGAATGTGAACAACAAGGAGAGACTTCTAAAAAGCTGCAACATAAAAGCAATATGTTATGAATAAGGGAATTGCAATTAGATTAAGTTTTTATTTCTCATTTAAAAACATGGAAGCAAAAAGGCAGGGGATTGAAATACTTAAATTTCTATAGAAAACAATTGTAAGCCAAGAATTTTATATCAAGTAAAACTTTCTTTCAAAAGTGTGGGGCATGGAAAGTTGGTGGAGCAGGTAGCTCCTGGTTTCTGTCTTCCCATCAGAAAAACTGTTAAACAGGCAGGAACTGTCTGAAACAACTACTTTGAAGCTTCAGAGACCAGGAGAACAATGCACAGCATCCAGGGAAGAGTGGAAAGAAGTGACAAATAAATTACAGTAAAGAACAGTAAAGTACTCTCTCCATGCAGGGTCTACAGGCACCAACCCCTAATCTTACAGGAGGCTGCTGTGGGGTCCAGTCCCTGGCTAGCTCACTGTGTCAGAAAGGGTCAAAAAAAAAAAAAAAAAAAAAAAAAACACCTGCTCCCTAAGACCAGTGGGAACAGCCAGTCACGGATCATGACTTTTGATTAGCAAATTCAGATCAGTTGAGGACCCCACTCTGAAGGCAGCCATTGCTTCACCACAGAAGATGGGAACAGGGGATGTTTTTTCAACTCCACCCAGACAAAGACTGAAGCAGAGATTTAAGGACACCACACTTCCTCAGGGTAGCAGGGGATGGTTAGTTCAAGAGCTCCACTAATTGGGAAGTATGAGAAAGCTCAGCTTTGGGGAGCTGAGGAAGAAGCTCTTAGCATCCTCAATGACACCTGCCATAGGACACTTTGGAGCCAGTCTGCACCCTCTTCGTGAATCTGTGGCCCTTTGTCAGTTGGGAAAGACTGACTTGGGAAAGTCCTTTCTGGCATGCTCCTCCTCACAGAATTTTCCTTCCAGGCAAAAGCAGCTTGAGAAGATGAAAGGAGTGTAAGAAACTATAGAGGCAGAAAATCTGGGCAAAGTCTTGCTGGCTTTAAACACCTGGGAGAAAGAAGTCTCTCTCCTGGGGAAAAGAGAAGACAACCAAACTCCTGTAATCAGGGCACCTCAAAAACAACAATCAAGCAAAAGCCCAGGATAAGACAGATGCCAAGAAAGACAAGGAAAACCCTGAATACTGCATTTGCCCTGGGAAGACATTCCTGATAGGAGGACTGAAGCTCAAGAAAATCTGTCTTATCAACAGCTGCTTACAAAATCAAGAAAAAGACATCTCAGGGAATAAGTCCCAGAGCTAACATTTTAAAGCATTAAAATGCACAGTGCACAACCAAAGAGTACAAGACAAAGAAACAGGAACTGATGGCACATCCAAAGGGAGAGGACAAAAATCCAGAAAATATCAATGAAGAAGACAAACCAGATAAATATTTTTTTTAAATCATCTGCAACATGCTCAAGGATATGAAGGAAAATATGGAGAAAGAATCAAAGAATATCAGGAAAAGAATGAATAATAAGATAATCTCAACAAAGAGATAGTAATTTTTAGAAGAGCCAAACTGTACTACTGGAGTTGAGGAGCAAAATAACTAAAAAGAAAATTCCCAGATGGATTTCAACAGAAGATTGGAGCTGGCAGAACAAACAATCAGCAAACTGGAAGACAAGACAATAGACATGAGTCAGGCTGAGAACCAGAAAGAAATAAGAATTATAAAAAGTGAAAATAGCTTACCTCTGGGACATGAAGAAGGGCACCAATATATGCATTATGAGAAGTAGAAGAAAGAGAGAAAGGACCAGAAAGAATATTCAAAGAAATAATGACAGAAAACCGACCAAACTTAGCAAAAGGTCCACATCCAAGTCCAGAGACCACCAAACAGGATAAACATGAAGAAAAATACACCCCATCATATATTGATCACATTATTGATTGTAAAGGACAAGGAGAGAGTTCTGAAAGCGGCAAGAGAACAGCAGCATGTTATGTGTTATATACAAGGGGGTTCCAATTAGATTGAGTGCTGATTTCTAATCAAAATCCATGGAGGCAAGAATACTTAAAGTGCTGAGAGAAAACAAGTGCCAACCAAGAACTTTATAACCAGCAAGAATTTCTTTCAAATATAAGAGCAAGATTAAGAAATTCCCATATAAACAAAAGCTGAGGGAATTCATCACCACTAGACCTGCACTATAAGAAATGCTAAAAGGAGTGTTTCAGACTTAATAGACAATAGACAGTGGTTCAAAGTGGCAAAAAGAAATAAAAATGTGAACTAAAGGGGTAACCATTAGGATAACTGTGAATGCTAATATTATTATAGTTTATTGTTTGGTTTGTACCTCCACTTCTTTCTTCCTACAGGGGAAAATGCAAATGCATAGAAAGTAAGGATAAATCTTTGGGTTTTGGACATACAATTTACAAAGATATAAGTGGTAACAAGTACAAGAACAAGGTGGCAGGACAGAAATATAAAGAAGTATAAAGAAGGAAAAGTATAAATGTATGATATTGAAGTTAAATTGTTATCAAACCAAATATACTTGTCATATTTTGGATGTTAAATTTTAACCCCATGGTAACCTCAAGGAAAATAAATGAAAAATATATCCAACTAGAAAATATAAGGCACTCAATATGATATAACAAAAAAATAAAAAAAACACGAAAGTAAGTATTAACAAAAGAATTAAGACTCCAAAAAGATATGACATAAAAGGCTAAACATCAAAATGGCAGGAAAAAAGTCCTGCATTATAAGTAGTGACTTTAAATGTAAATGGATTAAACATTCTAGTCAAAAGGCATAGATTGGCAGAATGGATTAAAAAAGCATGACCCAAACTATATGCTGCCTGTAAAAGACTCACATTAAATTCAAAGACATAAATAAGTTGAAAGTGAAAAGATGGAATAATATCTCATGCAAATTTTAAGCAAAAGAGAGCTGGGGTAGCTATACTAATATCATATAAAATATACTTTTTAAAAAATATTTATTTTTAAAAAACTTTAGATTACATAATGTTACATAAAAAATATAGGGGATTCCCGTATGCCCCACTCCATCCCACTCCCATACTTTCCCACATTAACATCATCCTTCATAGAGTGGTTCATTTGTTACAATTGATTAACACATATTGAAGCATTGCCACTAACTGTGGATTATAGTTGACATTATAGCTTATATTCTGCCCCATGCAATTTTGTAAGTTATGACGAAATATACAATGGCTTGTATCCATCATTGCACCGTCACGCAGGACAATTCTAGTATCCCAAAAATGCCCCTATATTATACCTATTTTTCCCCTTTCCTATCCCTCAGAATCTCTGGTAGCCACTGCCTCCACATCAATGATAAAAGTTATTCCATTGCTAGAATAACCATATCTATAGTAGAATAATAGTAAGTCTCCTTTAGTCCATTGTTCATTCCCCAATCCTAAAGATTTTGGGGTGATGATGCCCACTCTGCCTCTAATTGAGAGGGAGCTTAGATGCCTTGGGGCAGATGGATGGAACTATCTTGCTTGCAGTTGCAGACTGTCTCTGTTCCTTGGGATGGGCTTTGTCCATCATCATCACCTTGTTAGTTGTCCTGGGTGAGTCAAATGAACTAGAGAGTAGGTGTTGAAACTCTGCTGAGATTCAGGGCCCAATTGGCACAAGGATGGACCAAGATTTTAGTATTTTGGACATACACCTATCAAGTATAGTAGTAACTATAGCTTCAAATAGAAGGGGAAGAAGAGCCATGTGTAGGGAAACCACAAATGAGTCCAACTCCATCACATTGGGGACCATAAATACCAAGGTAAGGCCAACTAGCAGGACACCAAACTCCTGAGCTGTCTGCCCTGACTTTAGTGTCTGGATGTCTCTAGAGCCCTTGGGAGCCCTGCTATTTGAGGTCGTATTTACTTTGGCAGTCAGTGAGATCCTGCTGAGACTTGCATAAGTGTAACCTCTAGAATGACCTCCTGACTCACTTTGAAATCTCTTAGCCATCAAAACTCATTTGTATTTGCCATTTCTCCCTTATGGTCAAGATCTTTTACCAGGTGCATTGCTAGTTGGTACTTGGTAATATTCCCTTGGTGCCAGGGAGGCTCATTCCCAGGAGTCATGTCCCACACCAGGAGGAAGGTAGTACATCTATATGCTGAGTTTGGCCTAGAGAGAGGCCACATTTGAACAACAAAGAGCCCTCAGGAGGTAACTCTTAGGTAATATATAAGTACAATCATCAATATCAAGGGCCTGTCACAACGGTCTGTCCTCCTTCACTAGGCACTGCCCCTGTACTCAGGGGATTCTTGCTGTCCCATTAGAAAATATAGCAGAAAATTGCAAGCAAAAGAGAGCTGGGGTAGCTATACTAATATCAGATAAAATACACTTTAAGTAAAAAAGTTACAAGGGTCAAAGATGGTCATTATATACCTGTAAAGGGGCACAATTCAACAAGAATATGTAAAAATTACAAATATATATGCACCTAACAATAGAGCCCCAAAATATAAGAAGCAATTACTGTGGGAAGCAGATGTGGCTCAAACAGTTGAGCACCTGTTTCCCACATGGGAGTTCCTGGGTTCAGTTCTGGATGCCTCCTAAAAACAACAACAACAACAACAACAAAAAAAAAAAAAAAAAAAAAAAAAGGAAACAAATGAAAAAGCCAACTCAGGGGAGCTGCTGTGGCTCAGTGGTTGAGCGCCGGCTTCTATAAACAAGGTCCCAGGTTCAATCCCCAGGCCCTAGTAACTAAAAAAGAAAAAAAATTACTGACAGATTTGAAGGGAAAATTTACTGTTCTGTATTAATGCTAGGAGATTTAACACACCACTCTCAATAATGAATAGAATATCTACTAATAATATCAGTAAGGAAGTAAAAGACTTGAATGGAACACTAAACCAAGTAGACCTAACAAACCTACATAGAACACTTCACTCAATAAAAAAAGAATACACATTCTTCTTGAGTGCTCATGGATCATTCTCCAGGTTAGACCATATATTGAGTCACAAGTCTCAATAAATTCAAAAATATTGAAATCATGCAATGTATATTCTCCAACTACAATGGAATGGAGTTAGAAATCAATAATAGAGGGATAAAAGGGAAAAATTAAACATACTTTTAAACAACTAATAGGTTAAACAGGATATCATGAGGGAAATTGGGAAATATCTTGAGGCAACTGAGAATGAAAATACAAAATACCAAAACTTATGGGATGCAGTGAAAGCAGTGTTGAGAGGGAAATTTATAGCTTTAAATGCTTACATTAAAAAAGAAGGGGAGCAGAAGTAGATCAAGTGGTTAAGCACCTGCTTCCCATATATAAGTTCCCAGGTTTGATCCTCAGTACCTCCTTTAAAAAAAAAAAAAAAAAAAAAAAACCAAATTAAAAAAAAAACCTTTCATTGGGGAGTGAATGTGGCTCAGTGGTTGAGCACCTGCTTCCATGTATGGAGTCCTGGGTTCAATCTCCAGTACCTAAAAAAAAAAAAAAAAAAAAAATCAAGAGCGAGCTAAAGTCACAGACCTAACCTCAAAACTGGAGGATCTAGAAAAAGAAGAGAAACTAAACCAAAGCACATAGAAGGAAGGAAATAAAAAAGATTATAGTGCTTATAAATGAAATAGAAAACAAACAATACAGAGAGAATCAACAAAAGCAAAATTTGTTTTTTTTTAAGAGATCAACAAAATTGAAAAACCATTAGCTAGACCAACAAAGAAAAAGCGAGGGTATACAAATAACAAAAATAAGAAATGATAAGGGAGACATTACAACCAACCCTACTGAAATAAAAGAACTGTAAGAGGATACTATGAAAAAACTTTATGCAAATAACTTAAATAACTAGAAGAAATAGAAAAATTCTTAGAAACACACAAACTGCCTACATTGACTCAGAAGAAAGAGAAGATATCAATAAACCAATTACTAGTAAAGATATTGAATTAGTCATCAAAAACTTCCCAAAAAGAAAAGCCCAGGACCAGATGACTTCACAGGGGGAACTTCTATCAAATATTCCAAGGAGATTTAACTCCAATTCTGGTCAAACTCTTCCAAAAAAATTGAACAGGAGGGAATATTCCCTAACTCATTCTACAGGACGAATATCACCCTCAAACTAAAGGGATAAAGATACCACAAGAAAAGAAAACTACAGTCCAATATTTCTCTGACTATGGAATGCAAATATCTTCAACAGAATACTAGCAAACCTAATCCAATAGCATAGTAAAAGAATTATACACCATGATCAAGTGGGACTTATCCCTGATATGCAAGTATGGCTCAACATAAGAAAATCAGTAATGTAATACACTATATTAATAGAATGAAAGAAAAAACACATGATCATCCCAATTGATGCAGAAAAGGAAATTGACAAAATACAGCATCCTTTCTTGATTAAAAAAAAATATTAGAACACTAGGAAAAGAAGGAAACTGCCTCACCATGATAAGGGCATATATGCAAAGCCAACAGCTAACATCCTACTTAATGTGAAAGACAAAAAGCTTTCCCTCTATGATCATCTGCAAGATAAGGATGCCCACTGTCACCACTGTTAGTCAACATTGTACTGGAAGTTTTTGCCAGAGCAATTAGACCAGAAAAAGAAATTAAAATCATCCAAATTGGAAAGAAGTAAAACTTTCCCTAATTACAGATGATATAATCCTATATACAAAAAAAATTGCTGAAAAATCCATAGCAAAATTCTTAAAGTTAATAAATGAATTCAACAAGTGGCACTTAAAAACCTGTAGTATTTTTATATACAAGTAATGAACACTCAGAGGAAGAAATCAAGAAAAAATTCCATTCACAATAACAATGAAAAGACTCAAGTTCTAGGAATAAATCTAGCCAAGGATGTAAAGGACTTGTACACAGAAAATTACACAACTTTACTAAAAGAAATCAAAGAAGTCCTAAATAAATGGAAATATATTCCATGTTCATGGATTGGAAGATTAACTATCATTAAGATGTGATTCAATTTATAGATTCAATGCAATCCCAATCAAAATTGCAACAGCCTTCTTTGCAGAAATGGAAAAGGCAATCATCAAATTTTTATGGAAGGGTAAGGGGCCCTGAATAGCTAAAGCCATCTTGAAAGAGAGGAATGAACTTGGAGGACTCACACTTCCTGGTCTTAAAACTTAATATAAATTTGGGAAATGATGCAGGTGACATTTAATTTAAAAAAAAAAAACTTATTACAAAGTCACAGTAATCAAAACAGCATGGTACTGACACAAAGACAAAAATGTACACCAACGGAATAAAACTAAGAGTTCAGAAATCAGCCCTCACATTTATGGCCAACTGATTTTTAACAAAGGGGCAAAGACCACTCAACTGGGAAAGAATAGTTTCTTCAACAAAAGGTGCTAGGAAAACTGGATCTCCATATGCAAAAGAATGAAGATGGACCCTGTATTAGTCAGCCAAAGGGGTGCGATGCAAAATACCAGAAATCTGTTGGCTTTTATAAAAGGATATTTATTTGGGGTAGAAGCTTATAGTTACCAGGCCATAAAGCCCAAGTTACTTCCCTCATCAAAGTCTGTTGCCACGTGTTGGAGCAAGATGGCTACCAACGTCTGTAAGGGTTCAGGCTTCCTCTTCCTCTTTTTTTTCCTTCTTTTTTAAATTTTTTTTTTTAAAGATACTTAGATTACATAAATGTTACACAAAAAATATAGGGATTCCATATGCCCCAATCCCCACACCTCCCACACCCTCCCACATAAACATCCTTCATTAGAATGGCACATTCACTGCAATTGATAAATGCATCCTGGGGCTTTGCCATTAAGCATGAACCATAGTTCACATTGTAGTTTACACTCCCTCCCACACAGTTCTGCATGTATGTGATAATATAAAATGGCCTATATCTGTCATTGCAGTGTCATTCAGGATGCTTCCCAAGTCCCAAAAAAGCCACTGTATTACAACTGTTTTTCCCTCTCCCTGCCCCCAGAGCCTTCAGTGGCCACTGGCGCCACATCAATGTTGTAATTTCTTCCCATTTCTAGAATCACAATATGTCTACAGTAGAATACCAGTAAGTCCACTCTAGTCCATAGTTCTTTCCCCAATCCTGAGGATTCTCGAATGGTAATGTCCACTCTACCTCTAATTGATAAGGGGCTTATATCCCATGGGGAAGATGGATAGAAAATCTTGCTTGCAGTTGCAGACTCCCTCTGTTCCTTGGGATGGACGTTGGTCATCATCATCTCCTTGTTAGCTGTCCTGGGTGAGTCCAATGAGCTGTAGAGTAGGTATTGCAATTCTGCAGAGGTTCCAGGCCCAGCTGGCACATGGATAGCACAAAGGCTCGAGTTTCTTGGATGTACACCTACAAACTCCAGCACCAAGTATAGGTTTAAATAGAAGGGACAGATGAGTCATATATAGGGAAGACATAATTGAGTCCAACTCAGTCACTCTCAGGAGCACAAACTCCAAAGTAGGGCCCACTGGCAAGGCACCAAACTCCAGAGCTATCCACCCTGACCGTAGGACCTGGGTGTCTCCAGACCCCTCAGGAGCCCCATTATTTGGGGTGGTATCCACTTTGGCAGACTATGAGATCCTGTGGAGATGTACATAAGCATTAACTCTGGGATGACCTCCTGACTCACTTTGAAGTCTCTTAGCCATATAAACTCATTTGTCTTTACCTTCCCCCCCCTTTATTCAAGGTCTTTTTCCAGTTGCATTGTTAGTTGGTGCTTGGTAGTGTCCCTCATTGCCAGGGAGGCTCATCCCCAAGAGTCATGTCCCACACTGGGGGATAAGGTAATGCATTTATATGCTGAGTTTGCCTTAGAGTTCCTTTTCCTCTTAAGGCTCCATGGTCCCAGCTTCTTCCAATATCAGCTGTAGGCTGAGATAAGTCTTGTCTCTCTCCCAGGGCTCATTTCTCTCTGGGCTCAGCTGCTCTGCTCTCTCCACAAGACCAGCTGTAAACTGTCAGGCACGTGGCTTGTCTCTCTTCCCAGGGCCTCTGCAGTGTCTAATGGAGCCTTTGCTCTTTCCTCACATGAATTTACTTCCTGGGGCTCCAGCATTAGAACTCCAACTAACTCCTCTGCCATGATGTTTTCTCTGTGAGGCCCCGCCCACCAATGGGTAGGGATGCAATGTACTACTGACATGACCCAATCAAAGCCTTAATCATTATTTAATCAAATAAAAGTGAAACCTCTGAATCCAATACAATCTAATATGCCCAGAGGAACAGACCAGTTTACAAATATAATCCAATATCTGTTTTTAGAACGCATAAATAATACCAAACTGCTACAGACCCCTACCTCACATCATATACAAATTCAACTCAAAATGGATCAAAGACATAAATATAAGAGCCAGAACTACAAAACTCCTAAAAGAAAATAAAGGGAAACATCTTCAGGACCTCGTGTAAGGTAATGGTTTCATTGACTTTACACTCAAAGTACAAGCAACAACAACAACAAAAAATAGATAAATGGGACCTCATCAAAATTAAAATCTTTTGTTCCTCAAAGAAATTTATCATGAAAGTAAAACAACAACCTACACAATGGGAGAAAATATGTGGAAACCACATATCTGATAAGGTTTTATTGCACAGTATATTAAAGAAATCCTACAACTCAACACACGAAGAAAAACAACCCAATTCAAAAATGGGCAACAGACTTGAATAGATATTTCTCCAAAGACATACAAATGGCCTAAAAGCACATAAAATGATGCTCAACCTCACTAGTCATTAGGGAAATGCAGATCAAAACCACAGTGAGAAAGCACTTCACACCCAGTGGTGGCTACTACTAAAAAAATGGAAAATTATAAGTGTTGGAGAGGATGTGGAGAAGTAGAAACACTCTTTCATTCTTAGTGGGAATGTAAAGTAGAGCACCCACTGTGGAAGACAGTTTGGCAGATCCTGAGAAAGTTAAATATAGAATTACCATGTGACCTGGCAATCCCACTTCTAGGTATGTATGCAAAAGAAATGAATGCAGGGATTTGAACATATATTCACCACTGATGTTCACAGCAGAATTATTCACAACTATCAAAATATGGACGTAACCCAACTTTCCATCAATCAATGAATGGATAAATAAAATATGGTATATATACACAATGGAATATTATTAAGCAGTGAAAAGTAATGAAGTTTTGATACATGTGATTAATGGTAAACCTTGAAAACATAATGATGAGTGAAATAAGCCAGACATAAAAGGACAAGTATTGTATGATCTCACTGATATAAAATAATTAGAATAAGCAAATTCACATAGTCAGAAATTAGAATTTAGTTTGCCAGGGACTGGGGTGTGGGTACAGAATGTGGAGTTAATGCTTAAAATGTGCAGACTTTCTATTTTGGATGATGGAAAGGTTTTGGTAATAGTGGTGAGGGTAACATAGCATTGTGAACATAATTAGCAGCACTGAATGATATATTTGAAAATGGCTAAAAGGGGAAATTTTAGGTTGTATATATGTTAATAGAATATATATTTTTTTAATTTATAGGACTGAGCAATACAGTGAACCTTAATGTAAACTATGAACTATAGTTAATAGTACAATTATAAACATGTTCTTTTATCAAGTGTAACAAATGTACCACACTAATCCAAGGTGTTAATAAAAGGGTGGTATATGGGAACCCTGTATTTTATGCATGATTTTTCTACAACCTCTCTATAAAATGAGAGAAAAAAAAAAACACAATGAACCAATACTCATCCATTACATTGGCCAAAATACTAACAATATAAGTTTTGGTAATGATGTGGAACAATGTGAAATCACTGCTTTTGGACGCCTAAGTTAATACAACCACTTTGGATCCAGTTTGGCAAGTTCTACTTAAGTAGAAAAACCATATTCTCTAAATTCTGGCTATTCATCTCATAGGATTATACCCCAGAGAAACCCATGCAAATGTGCACCAGGATAAACATATAAAAATGTTCATAACAGCATTGTTTTCAATAGCCAATATTGGAAACAACCCAATTGTCTATCAGCTGAAGAGTGGATACATACAATGGAATACAACAATAATAATAAACAAATACAATCCCTTATAATATAGAAAGAATCTCATAAACTTAATCCTGTGTCAGAGAAGAAAGATCCAAAACAATACATAAAGTACTATTCAATTTACATAAATTTCATAAACATGCTAACTAAACTATATATTTTAGGGGTACATACATGGGGGTAAAACTTTAAAGAAAATCAAGAACGTGATTACCTTAAAACTTAGGAGAGTGGATGCATCTAGGAGTAAGAAAGGAGTCAGTAATTGGGAAGGAATGAGTAGTCCTTTGAGGTTAATGCCAGTGTTCTGTTTCTTAATCTGAATGATGGTTACACAGGTGTTAGTTCTGTAAGTGTACAGTGATGTTTTATATTTTTTCTGTTTTACTTTTCAAATGTTTTTTAAGTTTAAATAAGAAAAGGAAAAATTAAATTATAGCTTTTCCTGATACTTCTCTCATTCCCTCAGTTAGGTTCTATCACCAAATCCAAATGTCTCTACCATCAGCTTGTATCAGCATCCAGCCACTTCCCACTTCTTTGGTCCAAGCCACGATGTTCCTTTTCCTGTTCCATTGCAATAGCCTTTTAACTGGTGTCCCTGCTTCCACTCCCTGCCACTTTAGCCTGTACTTCAAACAGTATTCATGGTAAGGCTTTCAACGTGTAAGTCAGATCATTTCTCTCTTCTACTCAAAAACTCCTACAGCCACACTGGCATGCTTGCTGTTTCTCCAATATGCCCTGCACACTCCTGCCTCAGGGTCTCTGCACTTGCTATTCCCTCTTCCTGGTTCATTCTGGACCCAGATATTTGCTCCCTCAATTCCTTTAGTTCTCTGCTCAAATGTCACTTTACCAGAAATGCTTTCTTTTTCTACCTTATATGGCACTCTTTGTCCCCCTATGCTGCTTTATTATTTTTTTCATGGTGCTTATCATTGACTGACATATTAAATATTTTATTTTATATTTTGCCTAACCAGGTTGTAAGCTACATGAGAAAATAATTAAATCTATTTTGTGAACTGATATATCCTTAAGTTCTAGCACAATGCATAGCAAATAATATATACTAAATAAATATTTATTGAATGAATTTTAAAAATAAAAACAAATATACAAAAGCTTTAACAATAGTTATATCCATGTAGAGGATAGAAATTTTTGTGTTCTCTGTATTTGACAAATGTTCTAAATTAAATTTGTTTTAACTTTATAATCAGAAAATAAGTTATTTTTTAAAGCAAAAAAATTAGCACCTCACTTAGTCCCTAACAATGGACAATAAACATCTCTTAACTTGCTAACTAATCTAGAAGAGGAAAACAACAATGAGCCACTTAGTCACATATGCATACTTACTTCTGATAATGTTAAAACATATCAAAATTAATTATCATAATTTATGTAAGGTCTTTAATTTATACTCTCCCTCTGTTTCCTCGTAAAACACAAGAAAGAGTGAAAGTGGGTTTTTATTATGAAATACTGTCCAGGAAATGCTTACTGCACATTCCTGATTTTGAAGCTCATGGTTTCACTTGCATGAAAAATATCACAGTGATTGTCAGAGTTTACAGAGATCGATTTATTTTACACATGGTTCAGGGAGTTCAGTGCCAGTCTGCACATGAGTCCTGGAAAGAAACAAGTCTGCCAGAAACTAAGAGCTATGACTTTTCTTCAAAAGACAACCTATATGCAAATTAAACTAGCACGTGCAAAATGAAGCAGAAGCTTAAAATATCATACCCTAGAGATTAGTTCAGCTCACAAAAGCTATTTCTTATTCTAACATGAATTTCTGAAACCTAAAAGCATTCTCACAGTTGGGAGCATTATTTTCAGAACTGAGTGCCTCACTATACAAGACATATGGAAGATTCTGAATGCAGGCAGGGGAGAGCAAGCAGCCACAATGTTAAAAGGCTTTGGTTTGTCATAGAAAATACAATCTAAGGATAGGATAGTGCAGCCTTTTCTTCTGAAATATAAAGACACATTCTAGCTGTCTCATCATTTTTGAAGAATTAAAATGTAGAAGAAATGAAATTTTCCTATATATTAAAAAGGCACACCTATGATTATTTCATTCATTTCTTTCAACAAATATTTGCTGAGCACTGCCATGTAATAGGCTCTCTGTTGGGTGCTGAAGATATACAGTGAACAAAACCTGGGATGATGAGTTAAATGGACATTAATCCATTAACCAATGATTAATTAAAATCACAGTTGTGGTATAAGCTAAAAAGAAAAGGCACAGAGCACCTGGGTGGATATAACACAGGATTTCATCTAATGAAGCAGGTCATGGAAGGCTTAGCTGAAGAAATGATTATGTTGAGATCTAAAAGATAAATAAAGATTAACTTGGTGAAAGATGAATGGAGATTGAGAAAGAGATTTCTAGGCTGAAAGGACGGCACGTGCAAAGACTTTGGTGAGGTAGGGGGAGACTAAAAGAAAGCCAGTTATGGCTGAAAATTTGATTCAGGATAGAACCATGCAATTATGATTCTTACAATTGATCATACAATTGATTAAGGAAAGAAGCACACAATAAAAAGCTGAGGAGGTAGGCAGAGGCCAGATCATGAAGAACTGGTAGGCTATAATAAGGATTCTGTACTTATCCTATGAACAATAAGAAGCCAACAGAATAGAGTTGTTAACTTCAAATTCAATAACATCTGTCTAAGAAAAATTGTAAAAATTTAACAACCAAAACCATCCAACAATAGAATGGGGTGTTTCAGAGACTGAACATCCCATTATCACAAGTAATCAAGTAGAACCTGAATGTTCATTATTCAAGAATGCTGAATAAGAGATAGGGATAACTTTCTAAGACATGCACAAAGGTTCCATCCCTCTCTAAGATTCAATGATTCAATTATTCAAATACCAAAGACAGATTTTACAAAATGCTCTAAAACTTGAAGTTTCAAAATGAAGTTTTTCTTGTCTATACCAATGTGCAAAAATATTCAAATATTCATCTTGGATAGGCTCATAATGTTACACAATGAGAGATCCATTTCATTTTGGACTGTGTTCAGGCTCTTTTCCCTGTCCATTGCCAATGTACGAGCAGTGTGTAAGCATATGCGAAAGAGTGTTTAAGTGAAAGATAGTTATTGGACAAGCAGGAACATATCAGAAAAACAGAAATAACAAAGAACTCCATCCTGGAGCAGAACAAAGATTACATTTCTGGCCACACTGATAAACGGTTATCATTTCTCCTGTATTGAAGAAATAAGGGAAGTAGATACAGAACACACTGGATAAGTATTTTAGTTGAAGTGAATATGTATGCTGCAGTTAACTGTAGAATAAAATGCATATAATTCTTATTCCAGAATAGCGGTTGAAATATTAAAAACTAACTTTTTACTTTTTTCAAGTACCAAGTTAAATGCCTTTGGATACTATGTCTATAAATAATATAATCTGACTTATTATCTATAGATAATATATCTATAGATAACATAATCTTAAATTAAACAGAGCCTACTTTACTCTTACTGTCAAAAGAAGACAAAAACCATCACTTAGAGAGCCCTACTTTAGTCAGGCTCATTTTTACTGAATGTGATACATTTTATATTACTACCAACTTCTTCATACCATGCTCTTAGGGTAGACATATGTTATCAGTGTACAGGAAGTTTATGTGGCACCCACTTGCTAAGGGTCAATAATGAGGGTCTATAAGGGGGTATCGGATTTTTCCCTTTAGAATAATGAAAACGTTCTGAAATTGAGTGAGCTGATGACAGTACAACTTTGTGATGAAACTGAGAAGTACTGAGGGTACACTCTGGAAGGATTGTACAAGACAGGGGACTGTATAATACAGCGAACCCTGTGGTGAATGATGGACTATGCTTAACAGTACAAATATGAGGACATTCTCACATGAACTATAACAAATATGCAATACTAATACATGGTGTTAATAATAGGATGGTTCGTAGGAAAAATTCACCAAATATAGCTATGAACTATAGACAGCAGTAATATTATGATGATGTTCTTTTATTAATTGTAACAAAAGTGTCACAACAGTGTAAGGTGTTGGTGCTGGGGCAGTGTATGTATACATGATTGTTTTTTAAACTCATAATTTCTCAAAAAAATTAGTTTGGCTGGATTGTGTAAAATGAATTACACAGGATCTATTTCCAAACTTTCAAATCCATTCCATTGGTCAATATGTCTATCTTTATACAAGTACCATGCTGTTTTTACCACTGTAACTAAGTAATATGCTTTAAAGTCAGGGAGTGAGAGTCTTCCAACTTCATACTTCTTTTTAAAGACATTTTGCCTATTGAAGTCTCCTTATACATCCAAATAAATTTGATAATTGGCTTTTCCATTTCTGCAAAAAAAAAAAAAAAAAAAAAAAAGGCTGTTGGGATTTATTGGGATTGCATTGAATCTGTAAATCAGTTTGGGTAAAATTGACATTTTAAGGATATTTAGTCTTCTAATCTATGAACACAGAATGCCCTAACATTTGTGGAGTTCTTCTTTTGGTCTCTTAGCAATGTTTTGTAGTTTTCTGAATACAGTTCCTTCACATCTTTTTATAAGTTTATTCCTAAATATTTTATTCATTTAGCCAGTTATAATTGGAATTTTTTTCTGATTTCCTCCTCAGAATGCTCATCAGTACTGAATAAAAATGCTACTGATTTTTGCATATTAATCTTTTATCCTTTAACTTTGTTGACCTCATCTATTAGTTGTAGAAGCTTTGTTGTGGATTTTTCAAGATTTTGTAGGTATAAGATCATATCATCAGTGAATAGTGAAAGTTTTACTTCTTTCTTTCATATTTGGGTGCCTTTTATTTCTTTATCTTGCCTAATTGCTCTAGTGGGAACTTCTAGCACAATATTGAATAACAGTGGTGATAATGGGCATCCTCATCTTGTTACAGATCTCAGGGGGAAAGCTTTCAGTCTTTCACCATTGTGAATGATGTTAGCGGTGGGTTTTCATATATGCACTTTACCATGTTGAGAAAGATTCCTTCTTTTGCTATCTTTTGGAGGGTTTTTATAAATATTTTTTTATTTTTAAAGAATATTTAGATTGCATAAATGTTAGATAAAAAATATAAGGGATTTCCTTATGCCCCACTCCCTCCTACTCCCACACTTTCCCACATTTAACAACATCCTTCATTAGTGTGGTACATTTGTTACAACTGATGAACACATATTGAGGCATTGCTACTAACCATGGACTACAGTTTACATTATAGTTTACGCTCTGTCCCACACAATTTTGTAGGTTATGACAAAATGTACAATGGCCTATATCCATCACTGCAATGTCATGCAGGACAACTCCAATATCTGAAAATGCCCCCATATTACATCTTTTTACCCGCTCCCATCCCTCAGAACTGCAGGTGGCCACTGTCTTTTTATCAATGATAAAAGTTCTTCCATTGCTAGAAAATAATAAATCTATAGTAGAATAATAATGTCTACTTTAGTCCATTGTTCATTCCCCAATCTTGAGGATTCTAGAATGGCGATGCCCACTCTGCTTATAACTGAAGGGAGTCTAGATTTCCATGGGGCAGATATATGGAACTATCTTGCTTGCAGTTGCAGACACTCTCTGTTCCTTGGGATGGGCACTGTCCATTATTATCTCCTAGTTAGTTGTCCTGGGTGAGTCCAGTGAACTGGAGAGCAGGTGTTGAAACTCTGCTGAAATTCAGGGCTCAACTGGTACATGGACAGACCAAAGAGTGAAGTCTCTGGGACATATATTTATCAAATATAGTGCTAATTATAGGTTCAAATAAAAGGAGCAGAAGAGCCATGTATAGAGAACCTATAAATGAGTCTAATTCTTTTACACTGGAGAGCATGAATTCCAAAGTAAGGCCCACTGACAGGGTGCCGAATTTCTGAGCTGTCTGCCCTGCTTATAGCTTCTGGATGTCTCTAGAGCTCTGGGTGCCCTGAAATTTGAGGCACTGTTTACTTTGGCAGTTAATGAGATCCTGCTGAGACTTGCATAAGCATAACCTCTGGAATGACCTCCTGACTCACTTTGAAATCTCTTAGCCATCAAAACTCATTTGTATTTACCATTTCCCCCTTTTGGTCAAGGTCTTTTTCCAGATGCATTGCTAGTTGGTGCTTGATAATAATCCCTCAGTGCGAGGGAGGCTCAGAGATGCCACATTTGAGGAACAAGGAGGCTTTCAGGAGGTAACTCTTTGGCAGTTACTTTTGGAGTGTTTTAATCAAGGAATGATGCTGTATTTTGTCAGATGCCTTTCTGCATCATTTGAGAGGATCATGTAATATTTCTTGTTCATTTTATTAATGTGGTTTATTATACTAATTGATTTTGTGTTGAACCACTCTTCCATATGTGGGATAAACCCCAATTGATCATGTGTGTTGTATAATTCTTTTAATGTACTTTTGGATTCAGTTTGAAAGTATTTTATGGAGGATTTTTGCTTCTATATTCATTAGAGATATTGGTCTGTGATTTCTTTTCATAGTATCTTTATCTGGCTTAGATATTAGAGTGATGTTGGCTTCATAGAACGAGTCTTGGTATCATTCCTTCCTGTTCAATTTTTGGGAAGAGTTTGAGTCAGATTGGTATTAGATCATATTTGAATGATTGGTAGAATTCACCTGTGAAGGCATCTGGTCCTCAGCTTTTAATTTGGGGAAGTTTTTGATAATTGTTTAAATCTCTACTTATGATTGGTTTGTTGAGGTCTTCTATGTCTTCTAGGGTCACTGTAGGTGGTTCATGTGTTTCTAGGAATATGTCCATCTTCTCTACATTGTCTAGTTTTTTTGACATACAGGTTTTCATAGTATCCCCTTATGATCTCTCTTATTTCTGTAGGGTCAGTGATAATGGCCCCCTCTCATTTCTGATTTATTTATTATTTGCATCTTCTCTCTTTTTTCATTGTCAGTTTAGCTAAGGGTTTGTTGATTTTGATGATCTTCTCTAAGAACCAACTTTGGTTTTGTTGATTGTATTTTTTGTTGTTGTTCTCAATTTCAACTAGTTCTGCTCTAATATTTATTATTTCTTTCCCTTGGGTTGGTTTGGGATTATTTTGCTGTTCTTTTTCTAGTTCCTCCATGTGTGCAGGTAGGTCTTCAATTTTCACTATTGCTTCTATTTTTTAATAATTTTTTATTAAAGCATATCATTCATACATGAACATACATAAACTCTAAGTCTACATGTATAAACTTGCAAAACAAACATGCATATCATTATATAGGGCTCTGTACATCACCCAACCACCAACAATGTGCATTGATGTGAAATATTTGTTGCAAATTGTGAAAAAGCATGGTCAGAATATTACTACTAAATATAGCCCATATCTTATATTTGGTATATTTTCCCTCAACCCACCTGATTATCAACACCTTGTATAAGTATGAAACACTTGTTTTATTTCATGAGAGAATATTCTCATATTTGTCATGTTAACACTACTTCCACTACTGGATTGCCTGTGTTCTTCAGCCCCAGGTTTTGTACAATCCATGCAATGTGTACACTCGGTAGCTGACATTTTTTATCACAGAGTTGTGCTGTCATTACCGCAGTCAATTTTAGAACGTTTTCTTTACTCCAAAAGGAAAATTTTCATACTCCCTTATTTGTATTAGTGTGCCAAAGGGGTACTGATGCAAAGACCAGAAATCTGTTGACTTTTATAAAGGTTATTTATTGCGGGTAAAGGCTTATAGTTACAAGGCCCTAAAGAGTACAATTCAAGGCTACTTCCTCACCAAAGTCTGTTGCCATGCGCTGAGGCAAGATGGTGGGTGATCTCTGCCTGGTTTCTCCTTCCTTCTAAGGCTCTGTGGGCCTACCTTCTTCTGATCTCAGCTGTAGGTTGGCATAGGGCTCTTCTCTCTTCCCAGGGCATTAGCTGTTTGAGCCTTCTCCTTTCTGTCACATGGCATTACTGAAATGACCAAGTTCTCACCTTTTCTGTATCTTCTTCCATGTGTCTTCTTGAGTGAGTGTTCATTTATATAGCCCACCAAGGGGGCTGGGATTAACCTGAGTTTCACCCTACTGATGTGGTCAAATCAAAGCCTAATCATAACATAATTTAATCAAAGACATCTCAGCTGAATCTAATACAATCAAAGGGTATTGTGCCCAGAGGAACAGACCAGTTTACAAACATAATCTCTCTTTTGGGAATTCATAAATAATCTCAAACAGCCACAACTCCTATAGTTGTCTCTTAGAACTGGTATATCTTCATTGCCATTGCTGCAAAAATATTACAATATTACTGTTAACTATTGCCCATAAATTATATTAGTTATAATTTTCCCATGTATTGCCATATTCTTAACCCTTTGTCAAAGAATAACATTCTTATATATATACTATTAACCACAATGTTCATCCATCACCAAAATCATTATGTTATACATACCCCAGATTACTCTCTTGTTTCCTTTCAGTTGACATTTATGTCCACAATCTCTTTTAGCTACAATCTCATTTATAAATCAGCAGTGTTAGTTATACTCACTATAATGTGTTACCGTTAACTCTATTCATTTCCACTTTTACAATAAACTTTATTAAAAATTCTGCATACAATGTGCATCACTCCCATTCTCAACCAACATACCATTTTCTAGTAACCTCTACTCTAGAGTGTACCTCTTTGAATTTACTCATCTTATTTATTCATATTGGTGAAACCATACAATATTTGTCCTTTTGCGTAGGGCTATTTCACTCTACATAATATCTTCAAGGTTCATCCATGTTGTCATATGCATCCCGATTTCATTACTTCTTACTGCTGAAGAGTATTGCATTGTATGTATATACCACATTTTAGCAATTGTGAATAATGTGACTATGAACATTAGTGTACAACTGTCTGGTCACATCCTTGCTTTCAGTTCTTCTACATATATTCCTACTAATGGATTGCTGGATCATACAGCAGTTCTATATTCAGCTTCTTGAGGTACTGCCAAATTGATTTCCACAGAGGATGCACCATTCTACATTCCTACCAACAGTGAAGGAATGTTTCTATTTCTCCACATCCTTTCTAGCACTTGTAGTTTTCTGTTATTTTGATCATAGTCATTCTATAAGGTGTGAAATGGTATCTCATTGTAATTTTAATCTGAATTTCCCTTATAGTGATATTAAACATTTTTCTCATGTACTTTTTGGCCATTTGTATTTCCTCTTTGGAGAAATGTCTATTCAAGTCATTTGTACAGTTTTTTAATTGGGTTGCTTGCCTTTTAATTTTGAGAGATATGATCTTTTCATATAACATGGATATCAAACCTTTCTTGGATATATGGTTTCCAAATATTTTCTCCAATTGAGTAGTATGGCTTTTTACTTTCTTGACAAAGTCTTTGAAGAACAAAAATGTTTAATTTTGAGGTGGTCTCATTCATCTATTTTTTCTCTCATTGCTCATGCTTTGGGTGTTAAGTTTAAGAAACTACCACATGCCACAAAATCTTGAAGATGTTGTCCTACATATTTGTCTAGAGGTTTTATGGTTGTGGCTTTGTATTTCGGTCCTTGATCCATTTTGAGTTAAATTTTGTATATGTTGTGAGATAAAGGTCCCCTTTCTTTCTTTTAGCAATAGATATCCAGTCTCCCAGCACCATTTGTTGAATAGACTGTTCTGGCCCAGCTGGGTGGGCTTGACTGCCATGTCAAAAAATCACTTGACCATAGATATGAGAGTCTACACTGTTTTTAACCACTGTAGCTAAGAAATATGATTTAAGGTCAAGAAGTGAGGGTCTTCCAACTTCGTTCGTTATTTTAAGATATTTTTGGCTATTTGAGGCTCCTTACCCATCCAAATAAATTTGATAATTGGTTTTTCCATTTTTTCAAAAAAGGCTGTTGTGATTTTTATTGGGTTTGCATTGAATCTATAAATCAGTTTGGGTGGAATGGACATCTTAACTATTTTAAGTCTTCCAATCCATAAACACAGAATGTCCTTCCATATATTTAGGTCTTCTTTCATTTCTTTTAGCAACGTTTTGTAGTTTTCTGAATACAGGTCCTTTATGTCCTGGGTTAAGTTTATTCCTAAATATTTTATTCATTTAGTCACTATTATAACTGGAATTTTTTCTGACTCTCCCCTCAGAATGCTCATCAGCAGTGTATAAAAATGCTACTGATTTTTACATATTAATCTTGTATCCCTCCACTTTGCTGACCTCTTCTATTAATTCTAGTAGCTTTTTTGTGGATTTTTCAGGATTTTGTAGATATAGGATCACATCAGTAACAAATAGCTAACATTTTACATCTTCCTTTCCTATTTGGATGCCTTTTAATTTTTTATCTTGCCTAATTGCTCTAGCTAGAACTTCTAGCACAATCTTGAATAACAATGGGACAGTGGGCATCCTCATCTTGTTCCCGATCTCAGTGGAAAAGTTTTCAGACTTTCACCATTAAGTACAATGTTAGTAGTGGATTTTCATATATTGACTTTACTATGTTGAGAAAGATTCCTTATTTTGCTATCTTTTGGAGTGTTTTAATCAAGGAAGGATGCTGTATTTTGTCAAATGCCTTTTCTGCATCAAGAGAGTATCATGTGATATTTCATTTTATTAATGTGGTTTATTACACTAATTGATTATCTTGTGTTGAACCTTATTTATCCTCTCTCCAGATGTTCTATCCAACACTGAGAGTGGAGTATTGAAGTCTCCAACTATTATTGTAGAGACATCTATTTCTCTCTTCTGTTTTACCAGTGTGTGCCTCGTGTATTTTTAGGCACCCAGGTTAGGTGCATCAATATTAATTATAGTTATTTCCTTTTGGCGAATTGCCCTTTTATTAAAATATATTGACTTTCTTCATCTATAACAGTTTTGCATTTAAAATCTATTTTGTTCAATATTAGTAACATTAATCCCAATCTTTTTTGTTTACTTTTTGCATGGAATATCTTTTTCCCAACTTCCACTTTCAACATGACTGTATATTTATGTCTAATGTGAGTCTCTTGTAGACTGTATACAAATGCCTCATATTATTTTAACCATTCTGTCAGTCTATGTCTTCTGTTTTGCAAGTTCAACCCATTAAGGTTCCATGATCTTATTGTAAAGGCATTATTTATTTTGTCCATTTTATCCTTTGGCTTTCCATTGTCATATTTTACTATTGTCTGTCTTTTTTACCCTTTATGTTATCCTTACTAATAATCTTAATTTCTACACTCTTCTCCAAGTTTCTTGTTCTTGTCTTTTCCTTTCATGCTGCAGTACTATATTTAGTATCTCTTGTAAATCTGGTCTTTTTATTACAAACTCTCTCAGTTTTTTGTTTGTCTGTGAAGACTTTAAACTCACCATAATTTTTGAAGGACAGTTTTGCTGAATAAAGAATTCTTGGCTGTATTGTGATTCTAACAATGGAAGATATTATTATCATTGATGTGAGGAAGTGGCCACTGGAGGTTCTGAGGTCAGGGAAAGGGAAAAACAGGTGTAATGTGGGGGCATTTGGGGGACTTGTGAACTGTCCTGAATGACACTGCAATGACAGATACAGGCCATTATAAATCTTGGCATAACCTAAGAATTAGGTGGAAGACAGTGTAAACTGCAATGTAAACTTTAATCCACGCTTAGTGGCAAAGCTGCAAAATGTGTTCACTGATTGCAATGAATGTACCTCACTAATGAAGGATGTGAATGTGTGAAAATGTGGGAGGTGTGGGGAGTGGAGCATATGGGAACCCTCTATATTATTTATGTAACATTTGTATACTATAAGTATCTTTTTTAAAAAAAATTTTTAAATAAAAAAATTGAAAAAAATAATTCTTGGCTGGCAATTCTTCTCTTTCAGAACCTAAATACATCATACCACTTTCTTTTCACCTGCATGGTTTCTGATGAGAGATTGGAACTTAGTCTTATTGAGGTTCCCTTGTATGTGATGCATTGCTTTTCTCTTGCTGCTTTCAGAATCCTCTCTTTATCTCTGGTATTTGTCATTCTGAATAGTAGGTGTCTCAGAGTAGGTCGATTAGGATTTATTTTGTTTGTGGTGCATTGTCCTTCTTGGATATTGATATTAATGTTTTTCATAATGGTTGGGAAGTTTTCAGACATAATTTCCTGAAATATTCTTTCTGCTCCTTTTCCATTCTCTTTTCCTTCTAGGACACTAAAAACACATATGTTTGTGCATTTCACATTTTCATTCACTTCCCTGAGACCCTTTTTACATGTGTGCAAAATAGGCAGCAGTTCAAAACTTTATGGAGAAGTTCTGTTCTCCTATCTTTTCAAATTAAGATATTCCTACCTAGGTTTCATTTATTCATTCTGCCATATCAAATCGGCTCTTATATGTATCTAATGTATTTTTAATCTCATCCATTGTGTCTTTCATTCCCATAAGCTGTTACTTTTCTTTGCAGGCTTTCAAATGGTCCTTTATGCCTACCCAGTGTCTTCTTAATACAGTGGTACCTCAGTATTCATCATTAATTGGTTCTGGGAGGTGTAACAAATACCATAAACAATGAGTACCAAACAAATTTTTCCCATAAAGAATAATGTAAATAAATTTAATGCATTCCCAAACCAAAGACAACGCACATTTTTAAAGCAATATGTAAAAAAGATAGGGTTTTATATAATTACTTTACATGAGAAATAAACCTAAAAATTATTAAATACAGAGATTAAATAAAATAAAAACTTCACTTTACCTGTACTGAGAAGAGTCCACGGACTAATGGGATGGTAGGAGGAGAATGATGAGGAGGAGAGGTTACATGGAGTATTCCTTGGAAGGAGAGCTCCCCTCCAATAGAACACCGGGCACTTGCACTTCAGGTGTTCTTTCTCTTTTCTGCCTTTTTTCAACTTGCACCACAGGCTCTGACACACTCTTTGTTACCTTCACTAAATACTTATCCAATGAGGACTGCTTCTGTCTTCTTTCAGAATTCCTCAAAAGTGAGAAATTGTTTGGTCATTCAATAAATTCACATTTCTACTTGTCAGAGCTTTGTTCAGATGGTACTTCTCCATAAAGTTTTGAACTGCTGCCCATTTTGCACACATTTCTCTTATCAAGGAACTGGGGACGTCCTCCCCTATCTCGTCTTCACCTGAAGAAATCTCTTCAGCCACCTCTTATTGCTGTCCCTTCTGTAGTTCCTGTAGCTCCTCAGTGCTGAGCTCTTCACGATGTTCCTCCACTAACTCCTCAACATTAGCATCATCGACCTCTAGACTCACGGATTGGCCCGAAGATACAATATCCTGCACACTGTACCCCCTCTACCTGCAGGCGTGGGGTCAGCCTCAAATCTGTCAAAGTCTCTCTGAGTCACAGCTTGTGGCCACAAATTCTTCCATGCCAAATTCATGCTGATCCTCTTTTTTAAATTATCAAACCAGCCATGCCTGGCCTTAAAAACTTCAATACTCTCATCACTCAGTTCTGGTTTGTTTTTCAAAAGATCGGCATGCAACACTTTGGCTATTTCACATATCATGGCTTCTAATACACTGTTACCTACCTGCTAACAGCTTCTTGTTTACCCAAATTAATAACAGCTTTTCAACCTCGAGTATTTGGGAGAATTGCTTTGTTACTAATTTAATTCCTTTCACAACATCAGCCTTTTTTATCGCTTCTTTATTCTTAATGATGGTGGAGACCATTGTTCAAGGCACACCATATTCCATAGCAAGATCATTAATGTGAAAACTGCTCTCATATTTACCTATTATTTCTTTTTTTTGCTCAATGGTGGTGAGAAGCAATTTTCTTTTCTGCTTAGTACTATCACTGCTCATTTTCTTAGGACCCATGATGAGGGAAAAAATATGAAAATACACAAAATGACCACAGAAGCTAAAATAAGACCACAAAGGGATATGTACAAGGTAAGCGTAACTAACATGTGACCCTGAGTTTTGGCTGGAAAAGGTAGCAAGTCATGAGGCAACCAACACTGACAAGTTCTAGCTTGTGCATTGAGTACCGAACAAATGAAAACTTTCACATCCAAATGCACCGAGTACCAAATTCAATGAGTTTCAAAGCAGTTGTGTATCAAGGTATGACTGTATCCCTTATCTCGTTAGTCATATTTTCCTTCAATTACTTGAACTGATTTAGGAGATTTGTATGAACATTATTTATTAGTTGTCTTAAATCCTGTGTCTCATCAGGATTTTGGGTTTGTTCCTTTGGCAGGGCCATCTCTTCTAATTTCTTAATAGGGCTTGTAATTTTTTGTTGATGTTTAGGCATCTGTATATTTTGGTGAATTTACTGATAGTCAATTTCTCTTTCTTGCCTTTGTTTAATGGCTCTTCTTTGATTTTTGGTTCAACATATTCTAAATCTTTAACATTACCCAGCTTAAGTTATCAAAATAGGGCCAAGGCCTCACTAATGGGGTACAGACCACATCATTGGGACAAGAGACACCTAAAAATGGTTTCTCTCCTTGCAGTTTCCTGGACAGCCAGCAGATGGCACTTGTCAACAACTGTTTCCATGAGGGTGACTCTTTCAACCTCCACTTGCCCATGATTCTGGTCTGGCCAGAGCTGAGATTCAAAGCATGCTCTGCTGGCCAAATTCACTGAAGAGAAAGCACTCTGTACCCTCTGCTGAACCCTTCCTCTTCCCAGGAAGAAAGACATCTGTTTGGCTGCAATGAGCCAATGGTTTTACCTAGGCTGTTCACCTTGAGGGTGGGGGATCGGTGCAGTTCCCAGGCATGGGGGCTAATAACTCATGGTTTTCAAATAAGCTTCTTTGTCTCTCTATCCCTTGCCCTCCTAGACATAAGTAGCACTCTCCTGGTCTGCAGATCCCCAAAGCAGATAACCGGGACAGCTTTTTGCCATTCCTTAGTTGTTTTTGTAAGAGATTTGAACTACACCCACTTACTCCAACACTATCTTCCCAGTATTCTCCCAGACAAACTTTAAAACACATAAACTGATCACATTGCTCCCTTGTTAAATTCTGTCAATAGCTTCCTAAGGTATTTAGGATAAAATCCAAATGAGTTCCCATGATAAACTGGATCCTTTTTGTTTACCTCTCCAATAATATTTCAGGCCACTGTCCTCTGCCATCATTTCACTCCAATTGAGCCTTCTCTCACTTCCTACAATATTCAGTCCATGTTTTCCAACTAGAGGACCTATGCATTTACTATAAATATTTTGCTTGTAATGGACCAAAACTGGATTCATTATAACTTGTGGTCCATGTAAGACACTTACTCTTGGTCCTTGCAAAGTGCTCTTTGCTTACTTGGATGCTTGCCTGGATGCCTCCTTGTTTGTTTGTAATATAATAAACATCCACAAAAGCATCATTCAACACAAAAACTATAAAACTGGCAATAATTTACATCTACCTAGTTGGTCTGCTTCCATTCTATTCCCCACCTGTTCCCATTCAAGATAACCACTATCCTGAATCTCTTTTCATTATACTTGCTTTATATTGTGTATGTGTGTATGTGTATTACACATATATGTATTCTTACAAAGGATTTTTAACTTTAAAAACCATGTATACTGCTGTAATTTCTTTTTTTCACTCAAAATTATATTGCTAAGATTCATCCATATTTACATATGTACCTATACTTCATTCATTTTGAGTGCTAAATAATATTATATCATGTGACTTGACTACACTGTCCTTTGCTTTTCAATAATTAAGAATTCTGTATTCTTAATACCCAGTCATTTGTTATGTATGTTGCAAATAACTTCTCCAAATTTATAAGTTGTCTTTTCAGTTTCTTTAATATTTCTTTTGAAGAAAGGAAGGTCATAATTTAAAACTATCTTTTTATAGTAAACATTTTTTGTGTCTTGCTTAAGATAGTGTTCTATATCATATGGTTTAAATAATAGCCCACAATATTTTATGAAATATTAAAGTGTGGTTTTGCATGTTTCTTTTTTTTTTTTTTTTTTTTTTTTTGAGGTACTAGGGATTGAACCCAGGACCTCATACATGGGAAGCAGGTACTCAACCACTAGCTACATCCACTCTCCAAAGTGTGGTTTTGACATTTAAGTTCTTGGTGAATCTGGAGTTGATTTTTGTATATGGTGTGAGGAACAACTCAATTTCTATTTTCCAAAAGCAAACCATTTTTTCCAGCTCCATTTATTGAACAATCTTATCTTCCACCATTAATCTGCCATACCACATCTGCCATTCCATACATGTGTAGATTTGGTTTTGGCTCTCCATTCTATCCCAGAGCAGTACCACACTATCTTCATTATTTACAGTAGCTTCATAAATTTTCATATATAATAAAGCAAGTCTTTCTTCCTTACTGTTCTTCAGCAGTGCCTTGGCTATTCTTGGCTCTTTAATTTTCCATATATATTTTTAAATAAGCTTATCAAGTTTTATGAAAACACATTTTGAACTTTTCATTGAAATACATTCAATCTATAGATATATTTGGGGAGAACTGATATTTTTATATTGATTTCCTCAACATTAAAATGATTCATATCACATTCCGGAGAAGATGATGGAGTAGGAAGCTCTGGGAATCAGTCTTTCCACCAAAACAATGATTAAACAGGCAGTAACTATCTGAAACAACTATTTTTGAAACTCCAGAGACAAGAAGAAGACTGCATAACATGCAGGGAAGAGCAGGAGAAAGAGGCTGATAAATTACAGTAAAGAACTATAAATTGTTCTCTCCATGCCTCTTCTAACAGGGTACATCCCCCACTCTCATAGCAGGTCACAGTGAGGTCCAGTCCCTGGCTGGCTGCTGCTGACAGAAAGGGATGTAAAAATGCTCTTACCCAAGAATAGGGTGTGCACAGTCAATCACTGATCCAAGCTTTTGATTGGTGAATTCAGATCACTGGGCTCTGGCTCTGAGGGCAGCTACATTTAAACCTACCCCAGTTAAAGGCAGCAGCAGCCATTGATTCAACCCTACCCTGGACAGAGGCAGAGGCAGTAGAGATGTAAATATGCAGAGCTTCCTCAGGGGAACAGAAGAAAGTTAGCTGAAAGGCTGCATTTGCTGGGCAGGGTAGGAAAGCTCAGCTTTGGGGAGCCATCAGGGACGTTTTTGGTGTCCTTCCTGACCCCTCCACAAGGCAGTGTGTAGCTGGTCTGTACCTCGTTGTAGGTTCCTGGCCCTGTTTTGGAAAGGAATATAAAAACAATAGAGGTGGACAGCTTGGGACAAAGGCCTGCTGGCTTCAGATTCCCAGGAGACAGGTTTGTCCTCTGGGAAACAGGGAACAATCAAACTCCTATAACTAACAAGCAAAAGCCCATGACAAGACAGAGGCCCAGTAAGACAGGGAAAACACTGCACAGTGCATTCACCTTGGGCAGACGTTCCTGAAATGAGGGCAGAAGTTCAAGAAAATCTCTGCCTTATCACCAGCTGGTTAAAAAAACAGGGACTTCCGGGAAGATGGCGGACTAGTAAGACACGGGAATCTCTTCTCCAGAAAAATAGCTAGAGGACAAGCTGAAATAGCCCTGAAAAAGATCTTCTAGGGTTTAGGACAGCAGGTGAAGGCTGCACACCACCCAGAGGAGAAAGGGACAGAAGAGGGAAATCGCGACTACAGAACTGTGAGTTGCAAGTAGCAGCTTCTGCTGCTGCCGGCACCCTCCCCACACTCTTCAGAATTCTCGGGCCCCTGGGCCTGCGACCACAGACAAAGGGGGCTTCAGGGATCTGCCACTCCCGGAAAGGGGAGAGAGAGGGACACAGCCTTAGGCTGACTCAGGTTCTGACCTGAAATTTGGGCTGCAGAACCCCACGGACACTTCCACACGGCGGTTTGCCCTGGGAGCCTAGAAAGGACTGGAGAAATCCAATCCTTGCAACCTCCCTCTCTTCTAGCCTGGACTAATTGTTGAGGACACCACGGGAGAGGGGAGAGAGAGCCTGGGGCTGATCCTGCTTTGGACTCCCAGGTTTGGTCTGCCCTGTCCCGAGAGCCCTTCCAGGCCAGGTGGGGCTGCACCATTGTTTGCCTTGGAGCCTGCAAGGGGCTAAAGATATACAAACCTCCCAATCTCCTGATTGTTGTAGGGACTGATTGTTGAGGATTCAGAAGGGAGTGGAAGTATTTCCTAGCTGGGAAAAGGGGGGCGCTAGGAGAGAAGTCTGGAGAACTGTCTCAGAAAGTTTGAATCACAGGGCTCCTAGCCCCCAGACAGGAAGCTCTATCACATTGATCTGGTCTGTGTCACAACAAATATGCTCCGACCAGGCATTGAATTGAGAGCTGCCAACAAGCACCATATCCTGACAGACCAAGGAAGTGCACAAAAGAAAATTAATAAGTAAGAGAGGCTTTTCCTGGCCTCTATAGCCTCCCTGCCCAAGGCCCTAGGAAACGACACTGCAACCAATTACTGGGTCCAGTGCCCAGTTTTGAGCAACCAGCAGAACAATACTAACAATCAAGGTTGAGCCAAAAATCAAAGAGCAGTGGTAACTCACAGCCCTCTGCCACTAAAACCCCATAAAAGAGAAAGAGATAGAGCATCTAAGTAAAATACAAACTAACCAGACGCCTAAGCACCAGCAAAAAAATTACAGGCCATACTAAGAAAATAGAAGACATGGCCCAAGAAAAGGAATACAGCAAAGTCCCAGAAGAGATGCAGAATTTGAGAGAACTAATCAGTGAGATGAGCACACATTTCCAAAATCAAATTAATGAGATGAAAGAGAATATAGTTAAAGAGATCAATGACATCAAGAAGTCATTGCGCGAACGTAAAGAAGAATTTGAAATCATGAACAGAAAAGTAACGGAGTTTGTGGGAATGAAAGACACAATAGGTGAAGTAAAAAATACATTTGAAGCATACAACAGCAGACTCGAAATGACAGAAGAAAGAATAAGTGATACTGAAGACAGAGAAGCTAAAATTGAAGATAGAAAAGAACAGAGAGAGAAAAGAATGGAAAAAATTGAGCAGGGGCTCAGAGAGTTGAATGACAACATAAAACGCAAGAACATACGTGTCATGGGAGTTCCAGAAGGAGAAGAGAAAGGAAAAGGGGCAGAAAGAGTATTTGAGGAAATAATAGCTGAAAATTTCCCAACTCTCATGAAAGAAATGAACTTACATGTCCAAGAAGCACACAGTACCCCAATAAGAATAAATCCAAATAGAACTACGCCAAGACACATATTATTCAGAATGTCAAATGTAAAAGATAAAGAGAAAATGCTCAGAGCAGCAAGAGAGAAGCAAACGATCACGTACAAAGGACGTCCAGTAAGACTTTGTGCAGATTTCTCTGCAGAAACCATGGAGGCGAGAAGACAGTGGTATGATACAATTAGGAAACTGAAAGAGAAAAACTGCCAGCCGAGAATTCTTTACCCAGCAAAACTGTCCTTCAAATATGAAGGTGAATATAAAGTATTCACAAACAAACAGAAACTAAGAGAGTTTGCAAAAAAGAATCCACCTTTGCAGGAAATATTAGAGGAAGCCTTAGAACCTGAAAGAAAAAGACAGGAGAGAGAGGCTTGGAGGAGAGTATAGAAGAAAGAAAAGCAGAAAGGATAACCAAAAGCGTAAAAAGAAACACAAAAATAAGATGACATATGAAAACCAAAGAATAAAATGGAGGAAATAAATAGTGCATTTTCAGTAATATCATTGAATGTGAATGGATTAAATTCCCCAATCAAAAGATACAGGCTGACAGAATGGATAAAAAAACATGAGCCATCCATATGCTGCTTACAAGAAACTCACCTCAGACGCAAGGATACAAGCCGGCTGAAAGTAAAAGGCTGGAAAAAGATACTCCATGAGAATAGAAAACAGAAAAGAACAGGGGTAGCTATACTAATATCAGACAAAACAGACTTCAAATGCAAAAAAGTGATGAGATGCGGAAGGCCATTATATATTAATAAAAGGGACGATCCTCCAGGAACATATAACAGTCATAAATATCTACGAACCTAACCAGGGTGCCCCAAAATATATGAGACAAACTCTGGCAAAACTGAAGGGAGAAATAGACATTTCTACAATAATCGTTGGAGACTTCAACACCCCTCTCACATCATTAGATAGAACAACTAGACAGAAGATCAACAAGGAAACAGAGAACTTGAACAATATGATAAACAAGTTAGACCTAACAGACATATACAGAACACTGCATCCAAACTCAGCGGGTTATACATGCTTCTCAAGTGCCCATGGATCTTTCTCCAGGATAGACCACATGTTAGGTCACAATACAGCTCTCAATAAATATAAAAAGATTGAAATTATACAAAGCACCTTCTCGGATCATAATGAAATGAAATTAGAAATCAATAACAGACAATAAAAAAGGAAATTTGCAAATGTGTGGAGACTGAACAACACACTCCTAAATATTCAGTGGGTCAAAGAAGAAATTGCAAGTGAAATCAGTAAATATATTAAGACAAATGAAAATGAGAACACAACATATCAAAACTTATGGGATACAGCAAAGGCAGTCTTGAGAGGGAAATTTATAGCCCTAAATGCCTATATTAAGAAATAAGAAAGAGCTAAACTCAAAGATTTAACTGAACAACTTGAGAAACTAGAAAAAGAACAGCAAACCAATCCCAAAGCAAAAAGAAGGAAAGAAATAATAAAGATTAGAGCGGAAAATGAGAACAAAAAAGCAATAGAGAAAATCAACAAAACCAAAAGCTGGTTCTTTGAGAAGATCAATAAAATTGACAAACCCCTCGCTAGACTAACAAAGAAAAAAAGAGAGAAGATGCAAATAAATACAATCAGAAATGAAAGGGGAGAAATTACAAATGACCTCACAGAAATAAAAAGAATCATAAGAGGATATTATGAGAAACTATATGCTAACAAACTAGACAACCTGGATGAAATGGACAAATTTCTAGAAACTCATAACCAACCTATACTGACACAACAAGAAATACAACAACTTAACAAACCAATCACAATTAAGGAGATTGAATCCGTCATCAAAAATCTCCCAGCAAAGAAAGGTCCAGGACTAGATGGCTTCACAGGTGAGTTCTACCAAGCATTTCTAAAAGAATTAACACCAATCCTGTTTAAACTCTTCCAAAAAATTGAAGAGGAGGGAAAATTACCCAACACATTTTATGAAGCCAACATCACCCTAATACCAAAGCCAGATAAAGATTCCACTAGAAAAGAACATCACAGACCAATCTCTCTCATGAACATAGATGCAAAAATTCTCAACAAAATACTTGCAAATCGAATCCAACAGCATATCAAAAGACTTATACATCACGACCAAGTGGGATTTATTCCTGGTAAGCAAGGCTGGTTCAACATAAGAAAATCAATCAATGTAATACACCACATTAACAAATTGAAGGAAAAAAACCACATGATCATCTCAATAGATGCAGAAAAGGCATACGACAAAATCCAACATCCTTTTTTGATAAAAATACTTCAAAAGATAGGAATAAAAGGAAAATTCCTCAATATGATAAAAGGCATATATGAAAAACCCACAGCCAACATCATACTCAATGGGGAAAGGTTGAAAGCTTTCCCCCTAAGATCAAGAACAAGACAAGGATGCCCACTGTCACCACTGTTATTCAACATTGTACTAGAAGTTCTAGCGAGGGCAATTAGACAAGACAAAAAAATTAAAGGCGTCCAAATAGGAAAAGAGGAAGTAAAACTCTCACTGTTTGCGGATGATATGATCCTGTACTTAGAAAATCCTGAAGTATCCACAACAAAGCTACTTGAACTAATAAATGAGTTCAGCAAAGTGGCAGGATATAAGATCAACACACAAAAATCAGTAATGTTTTTGTACACTAGTACTGAACAATCTGAGGAAGAAATCATGAGGAAAATTCCATTTTCAATAGCAACAAAAAGACTCAAATACCTAGGAGTTAATTTAACCAAGGAAGTACAGGACCTATATGCAGAAAACTACAAAACAATGCTAAAAGAATTTTTAAAAACCTAAACAAATGGAAAGACATTCCATGTTCATGAATTGGAAGAATAAATATCGTGAAGATGTCAATCTTGCCCAAACTGATTTATAGATTCAATGCAATACCAATCAAAATCCCAACAGCTTACTTTACAGAATTAGAGAAGGCAATTACCAAATTCATCTGGAAGGGTAAGTGCACCCGAATAGTCAAAAGTATTCTAAAAAAGAAGGGCAATGTGGGAGGAGTTTCACTGCCTGACCTTGAAACATAGTACAAAGCTACAGTGGTCAAAACAGCATGGTACTGGCATAAAGATAGACATATCGATCAGTGGCATAGAATTGAGAATCCAGAAATAAACCCTCACCTATACAGTCAACTGGTTTTTGACAAACCTACCAAGCCCACGCTGATGGGAAAAAACAGTCTCTTCAACAAATGGTGTTGGGAGAACTGGATACCTATAACCAAAAGAATGAAAGAGGACCCCTATCTCACCCCCTATACAAGAATCAACTCAAAATGGATCAAAGATATAAATATAAAAGCCAGGACCATAAAACTACTGGAAGAAAATGCAGGGCAACATCTTGAAGACCTTGTAGTAGGTGGTGGTTTCTTGGATCTTACAACCAAAGCATGAGTAACAAAATAAAAAATAGATAAATGCGACCTCCTCAAAATTAAACACTTTTGCACCTCACAGGACTTTGTCAGAAGGGTGAAAAGGCAGCCGACTCAATGGGAAAAAATATTTGGAAATCACATATCTGATAAGGGTTTATTATCCAAGATATATAAAGAGTTGTTACAATTCAACAGTTAAAAGACAAATGACCCAATTGAAAAATGGGCCAAAGACTTGAATAGACATTTCTCCAAAGAAGAAATACAAATGGCAAAAAAACACATGAAGAAATGTTCAACATCACTCATGATTAGGGAAATGCAAATCAAAACTACAATGAGATATCATTTCACACCTATCAGAATGGCCACTATGAAAAAGACAGAGAACTACAAGTGTTGGAGAGGATGTGGAGAGATAGGAACACTTCTTCACTGTTGGTGGGAATACAGGATGGTACAATCACTATGGAGGACTGTTTGGCAGTTCCTAAAGAAGTTGAATATAGACTTGCCACGTGACCCTGCAATATCACTACTGGGTATATACCCAGAAGAACTGAGAGCAGTGACACGAACAGACATCTGCACACCGATGTTCATAGCCACATTATTCACCATTGCCAAAAGTTGGAAACAACCCAGGTGTCCATCAACAGATGAATGGATAAACAAACTGTGGTCTATTCACACGATGGAATATTATGCAGCTGTAAGAAGAAATGAAGTCATAAAGCATATGGCAACATGGATGAACCTGGAGGACATTATGTTGAGTGAAGCAAGCCATACACAAAAGGACAAATACTGTATGAATGCATTACTATGAACCAAATAAATTGTGTAATATGTTGTTTGATTCACACAAACAAAAAAACAAAAAAACAAACAAAAAACAAAACAAAACAAAAAAATTTACATGTATCCATTACATTTGAGCAATGTAAAAAAAAAAATGTCACCTCCTCTGTGATGCTCTCCCCCATACTTCCACCTGCCCAGACCAAATTAAGTGTCCCCTTCTCTGCAGTTTCATAACAGCCTATTGTGGAGTTCATGGCACCATTTACTTGTCTTTATATATCCTCCACTAGACTGTGAGTGCCACGAGGGCTGAGACAATGTCTTCTTTATCTCTTTATCCCGATGCCCAGAATGGTATTTATATAAATGCTTACAGAGTGATGGAGGTGGAGAGGAAGAGCAATGAGATTCTGCCAGAATCAAGTGGCTCCTGAAGGGGGAAAAAAATCTGTCGGTGCTCAAAACTGGGCACAAAATCCAATAGCACACAGTTGTCAGAAGAGCAGAACACATTTTGGTTCCAAAGAAGCAACTGAAGGCCGCCCCACCATCCTCCAGGTCAGAATGTCTTCTGTGGGCATAACAGGCTCCAGCACACTTCCTGCTCAGCACCACACTGCCCGGCTCTCCACAGGCTCACCGCCTCGCTGTGGCTGACCAACCGAGGGCCAGGCCCACAGCACAGCTGCTCACATACCAGCACCAGATTCCTGGTCCTAGTCAAAGTTGCTGAAATGTGTGATTGAGACAGCTAAGTGACAGCTGTATCAAGAAAAACGCAAGTGCCAACATAAAGTCTTTTACCTCTCATTTAGATTTGCCACATGTCTCCATATACCAGATTTATTCACCTTTAATTCATCCATAATTAAATCATTCTTTCCTCAGATAACATTCAGGGTAAATAAAACATTTCACTAGAAGGAAAAAAAAAAACAGGAAAGAGACATACCAGAGAGTAAATCTCAGAGTTAACATTTTAATATATTAAAATGTACAGTGTGGACTTCCAGGAAGATGACTTCTGGAAGAAAGACATGGGACTCTCTTCTCCTCCAGAAAAATAGCTAGAGGACAGGCTGAAACTGCCTAGAGAAAGATCTTCTAGAGTTTAGGACACCCGGAGAAGGCTGGACACCACCCAGAGGAGAGAGGGACAAAGGAGGCAAACAGCAATGACAGAACTGAGTTGAAACCAGTGACTGCTGCTGCCAGCACCATCCCCCACACGAAAGACACTTTAGAATTCTCTGGCCTCTGGGCCTGCAACCACAGACAAAGGGGGCTCCAGGGACCTACCACAGCAGGAAAGGGGAAAAAGAGGGAAATAGCCTAAAGCTGACTCAGCTTCTGACACACAGATTTGGTCTGCTGTGTCCCACAAGCCCGTCCAGGCCAGGTGGGGCCACACAGTGGTTTGCCCTGGGAGCCAGCGAAGGACTGGAGAAATCTAACACTCTCAATCTCCCTCTCTTCTAGCTGGGACTAATTGCTGAGGACTCCCCAGGAAAGGGGAGAGAGAGGGATACAGCCTAAGGTTGATTCAGCTTTTGACTCACAAATTTGGTCTGCTTTGTCCCAGGAGCCCTTCCAGGCTGGGTAGGGCTGCACCATTGTTTGCTTTGGGAGCCTGCAAGAGGCTAAAGATATACAACCCTCTCAGTCTCCTCTACTAACAGGGACTGATTCTTGAGGACTCAGAGGGGAGTGGAAATATTTCCGACCCAGGAAAAGGGAGGTGGCTGCCAGAGAATGCTGGAGAACTGTCTCAGAGAAAATTTGAATTACAAGACTCATAGCCTCCAGACAAGAAGCTCTATCACATTGATCCAGTCTGTGTTGCAACAAATAAACTCCAATCAGGCATTGAACTGAGAGATGCCAACAAGTGCCATCTGCTGGCAGATGTGCATGCAAGATGTGCATGGCAAGGAAGTGCATGCAAGAAAATTAAAAAGGAGAGCCTTTTTCCATCCTCTATAGCCTCCCTCCCCAAGGCTGAAGGAATCAACTCCACAATCAATTACTGGGTCCAGTGCCCAGTTTTGAGCAACTAGCAGGACAATCCTAACAATCCAGGTAGAGACAAGAAGCAAAGAACTATGGTAACACACAGTCTCCTGCCACTAAATCTCTACAAAAGAGAAAGAAATTGAGCATCTGAGTAAATTACATCCTAATCAGATGCCTAGATATCAGCAAAAATTTACAAGCCATACTAAGAAAATAGAAGACATGGCCCAAGAAAAGGAATATATCAAAGAATCAGAAGAGATGCAGAATTTGAGAGAACTAATCAGTGAGATGTGCACAAATTTCCAAAATCAAATTAATGAGTTGAAAGACCATATGGTTAAAGAGATAAATGACATCAAGAACATATTGAGTGAGTGCAAAGAAGAATTTGAAATCTGGAAAAGAAAAATAACAGACCTCATGGGAATGAAAGACACAATAGGCGAGATCAAAAATACATTTGAGGCATACAACAGCAGACTCGAAATGATAGAAGAAAGAATAAATAATATCGCAGACAGAACAGCTAAAATTGAAGAGAAAAAAGAACACAGAGAGAAAAGAATGGGAAAAAAATTGAGCAGGGGATCGGAGAGTTGAATAACAACACAAAATGCAACAGCATACATGTCATGGGAGTTCCAGAAAGAGAAGAGAAGGGAAAAGGGGCATAAAGAGTATTTGAGGAAATAATAGCTGAAAATTTCCCAACTCTCATGAAAGAAATGATCTTACATGTCCCAGGAGCACACCGCACCCCAATCAGAATAAATCCAAACAGACCTATGCCAAGACACCTACTACTCAATGGCAAATGTCAAAGATAAAGAGAAAATTCTCAGAGCAGCAAGGGAGAAGCAAACGATCACGTACAAGGTACGTCCATTAAGACTTGATGCAGATTTCTCTCCAGAAACCATGGAGGCAAGAAGACAGTGGTATGATACAATTAGGAAACTGAAAGAAAAAAACTGCCAGCTGAGAATTCTTTATCCAGCAAAACTGTCCTTCAGATATGAGGGTGAGTATAAAATATTCACAAACAAACAGATACTAAGAGAGTTTGCAAAAAAGAATGCACCTTTGCAGGAAATATTAAAGGAAGCCTTAGAACCTGAAAGAAAAAGACAGGAGAGACAGACTTGGAGGAGAGTATAGAAGAAAGAATAGCAGAAAGGATAACCAAAAGAGTAAAAAGACAGACAAAAATAAGATATGACATATGAAAACCAAAAAATAAAATGGAGGAAGTAAATAGTGCATTTACAGTAATATTATTGAATGTGAATGGATTAAATTCCCCAATCAAAAGATACAGGCTGACAGAATGGATAAAAAAAACATGAGCCATCCATATGCTGCTTACAAGAAACTCACCTTAGACTCAGGGATACAAACCAGCTGAAAGTGAAAGGTTGGAAAAGATACTCCATGTGAATAGTAACCAGAAAAGAGCAGGGGTAGCTATACTAATACCAAAGAAAACAGACTTTAAATGCAAAAAAAGTTATAAGAGATTCAGAAGGACATTATATATTAATAAAAGGGACAACTCACCAGGAAGATATAACAGTCATAAATATCTATGTACCTAACCAGGGTGCCCCAAAAAACATGAGACAAACTCTGGGAAAACCAAAGAGAGAATAGATATCTCTACAATAATAATTGAAGACTTCAACACCCCACTCACATCATTAGCTAGAACAACAAAACAGAAGATCAACAAGGAAACAGAGAATTTGAACAATATGATAAACAAATTAGACTTAACAGAAATATACAAAACACTGCATCCAAATTTAGTGAATTATACATTCTTCTCAAGTGCCCATGGATCCTACTCCAGGATAGACCACATGTTAGGGCACAATGCAGCTCTCAATAAATATTTTAAAAATTGAAATTATACAAAGCACTTTCACAGATCATAATGGAATAAAACTGGAAATCAATAATAGACAGGAAAAAAGTAAATTTGCAAATGTGTGGAGGCTGAACAACACACTCCTAAAATAATTGGTGGGTCAGAGAACAAATTTAAAGTGAAATCAGTAAATATATTTAGACAAATGAAAATGAGAACACAACAAATCAAAACTTATGGGATACAGTGAAGGCAGTCTTGAGGGCATAATTTATAGCCCTAAATGCCTGTATTAAAAAAGAAGAAAGATCTAAACTCAAAGATTTAATGGAACTGCTAGAGAAACTAGAAAAAGAACAGCAAACCAATCCCAAAGCAAGCAGAAGGAAAGAAATAATAGAGATTAGAGCAGAAATAAATGAAATTGAGAACAAAAAACTAGAAAAAAATCAACAAAACCAAAAGCTGGTTCTTTGAGAAGATTAATAAAATTGACAAACCCCTAGCTAGACTAACAAAGAAAAAAATGAGAGAAGATACAAATAAATACAATCAGAAATGAAAGGGAGGAAGTTACAACTGACCCTACAGAAATAAAAAGAATCATAAGAGGATATTATGAGAAACTGGATACCAACAAACCAGATAACCTAGATGAAATGGACAAATTCCTAGAAATGCACAACAAACCTACACTGACACTAAAAGAAATACAAAAACTTAACAAACCAATCACATTTAAGGAGATTGAATCCATCATCAAAAATCTCCCAGCAAAGAAAAGTCCAGGACCAGATGGATTCACAGGGGAATTCTACCAAGCATTTTGAAAAGAATTAACACCAATTCTGTTTAATCTCTTCCAAAAAATTGAAGAGGAGGGAAAATTACCCAACATATTTTATGAAGCCAACATCACCATAATACCAGAGCCAGGTAAAGATACTACAAGATAAGAAAATTAAAGACCAATCCCTCTAATGAACATAGATGCAAAAATTCTCATCAAAATACTTGCAAATCGAATCCAACAGCATCTTTTAAAATATATGTGAAAAAAATAACATTTATGTAAGCAAATGCACATATACGCATATATATTTATATATCATTTTACAAATATTGGTTTGTATTGTGAAAAATCTGATTTTTACCCACAATTAAAAAAAAAAAAAAAAAAGACTTATACATCACGACAAAGTGGGATTTATTCCTGGTATGCAAGGCTGGTTCAACATAAGGAAAACAATCAATGTAATACACCACATTAACAAATTGAAGGGGAAAAAACACATGATAATTTCAATCGATGCAGAAAAGGCATTCGACAAAATCCAGCAAACTTTTTTGATAAAAACACTTCAAAAGATAGGAATAAAAGGAAAATTCCTCATGATAAAAGGCATATATGAAAAACCCAGAGCCAACATCATACTCAATGGGGAAAGATTGAAAGCTTTCCTTCTAAGATTGGGAACAAGACAAGGATGCCCACAGTCACCATTGTTATTCAATATTGTACTAGAAGTTCTAGCTAGGGCAATTAGACCAGAAAATAAATAAATAAATAAAGGCATCCAAATAGGAAAAGAGGAAGTAAAACTCTCACTATTTGTGGATGACATGATCCTGTACTTAGAAAATCCTCAAGTATCCATGACAAAGTTACTTGAGCTAATAAATGAGTTCAGCAAAGTGGCAGGATACAAGATCAACACACAAAAATCAATAACGTTTTTTGTACACTAGTACTGAACAATCAGAGGAGGAAATCAGGGGGAAAATTCCATTTTCAATAGCAACAAAAAGACTCAAATACCTAGGAATTAAATTAACCAAGGAAGTACAGGACCTATATGCAGAAAACTACAAAACAATGCTAAAAGAATTTTAAAAAGACCTAAACAAATGGAAAGTCATTCTGTGTTCATGGAATAGAAGAATAGATATTGTGAAGATGTCAATCTTACCCAAACTGATTTATAGATTCAATGCAATACCAATCAAAATCCCAACAGCTTACTTTACAGAATTAGAGAAGGCAATTACCAAATTCATTTGGAAGGGAAAGTGCAACCAAATAGTCAAAAGCATTCTGAAAAAGAAGAGTGATGTGGGAGGAATTTCACTGACTGATCTTGAAATACATTACAAAGCTACAGTGGTCAAACCAGCATGGTACTGGCATAAAAAAAAGACACATCAATCAGTGGAATAGAATTAAGAATCCAGAAATAAACTCTCACCTATACAGTCAACTGGTTTCTGATAAACCTACCAAGTTAATGTTAACAGGACAAAACAGTTCCTTCAACAAATGGTGCTGGGACAACTGGATATCTATAACCAAAAGAATGAAAGAGGACCCCTATCTCACTTCCTATACAAGAATCAACTCAAAATGGATCAAAGACCTAAATATAAAAGCCAGGACCATAAAACTACTATAAAAAAATGTAGGGAAACATCTTCAATACCTTGTAGTAGGTGGTGGTTTCTTGGATCTTACAACCAAAGCATGAGCAACAGAATAAAAAATAGATAAATGCGACCTCCTCAAAATTAAACACTTTTGCACCTCACAGGACTTTGTCAGAAGGGTGAAAAGGCAGCCAACTCAATGGGAAAAAATATTTGGAAATCACATATCTGATAAGGGTTTATTATCCAAGATATATAAAGAGTTGTTACAACTCAACAGTTAAAAGACAAATGACCCAATTAAAAAAATGGACAAAAGACTTGAATAGACATTTCTCTAAAGAAGAAGTACAAACAGCAAAAAAACACAATGAAGAAATTCTCAACATCACTAATGATTAGGGAAATGCAAATCAAAACTACAATAAGATGACATTTCACACCTATCAGAATGGTCACTATTAAAAAGACAGAGAACTACAAGTGTTGGAGAGGATGTGGAGAAATGGGAACACTTCTTCACTGTTGGTGGGAATACAGAATGGTACAGCCCCTGTGGAGGACTGTTTGGCAGTTCCTAAAGAAGTTGAAAATAGACTTGCCACGTGACCCAGCAATACCACTACTGGATATATACCCGGAAGAACTGAGAGCAGTGACATGAACAGACATCTGCACACCAATGTTCATAGCGACATTATTCACAATTGCCAAAAGTTGGAAACAACCCCAGTGTCCATCAACAGATGAATGGATAAACAAACTGTGGTCTATTCACACGGTGGAATATTATGCAGCTGTAAGAAGAAATGAAGTCGTAAAGCATATGACAACATGGATGAACCTGGAGGACATTATGTTGAGTGAAGCAAGCCAGACACAAAAGGACAAATACTGTATGACTGCATTACTATGAACCAAATATATTGTGTAACATATTGTATGATTCAAAAAATTTTATATGTATCTAGTACATTTAATTGAGAAATGTATGTTTTTATTCAACTGTGTTTTCTTTTTAGTTTTTAATTGTCTATATTTTCAATTATTAAATGTACAAAATTTTTAAAAATGTACAGTGTGCAACAAAGAGTACAAGACAAAAATAGAAATAGTAAATGATGGCTCATCCAAAGGAAGACAATAAAAATAAAGAAAACACCAATGAAGAAGATAAGAATGTGGACATAATGAAAAAAGTCTTTTAAAAAAATGATCTTTAAAATGCTTAAGGAGATGAAGGAAAGTACAAAGAAAGAACTACAGAATATCAGGAAAATAATGAATGAACAACATGACAGTCTTAAATAAGAGACAGAAATTGTTACAAAGAACCAAACAGAACTACTGGAGTTGAAGACCACAATAACTGCAATTAAAAATGCACAGGGATATATCTTGTCATAACTTACAAAATTGTGCAGGAGAGTTTATAATGTGAACTATAATCCACACTTAATGGCAATTCTCCAATATGTTTTCATCAATTATAACAAATGTACCACACTAATGAAGGATGTTGTTAATGTGGGAAAATGTGGGAGGAGTAGGGAGTGGGGCATATGGGAATCCCCTACATTTTCTATGTAACATTGTAATCTAAGTATCTTTATTTAATAAAAATTTTTTAAGTATTTTAGAAAGTGCACAGGAGTATTTCAAGAGCATAATGGAGGTGGCAGAAGAATCTCTTAGCAAAAAATGTGAATATGCACACCAAAAAGCTCAGAGAACACAAGACAAGGTAAACATGAAGAAAAATATACCCCATATGTATTGATTACACTATCAAATGCAAAAGACAAAGAGAAGCTTCTGAAAGTTGCAGGAGAAAAGTAATATGTTACATACAAGGGAATCCCAATATAAGATAGAGTGCCAATTTCTCATCAGAAACCATGGAGGCAAGAGGGCAGTGATTGAAATATTTAAAGTGCTAAAGGAAAACAACTGCCAGCCAAGATTTTAATATCTGGCCAGACTCTCTTTCAAAAATACGGGAGAGATTAAAACACTATCAGATAAACAAAAGCTGGGGGATATATCACCACTAGACCTGCCCTACAAGCAATGCTAAAGGGAGTTCTTCAGACTGAAAAGAAAGGACATTAGACAGTAGTTCAAAGAAGCATAAAGAAATAAAGATCTGCAGTAAAGGTAACCATATGGGTAAATGCCAGTAATACTGTGTTGTGTTGTTTGGTATGTAACTCCACTTCTTACTTCCTGCAGATCCTAAAATGCAAATGCATAAAACAAAATGATAAACCTAGGTTTTGGACATACAACATACAAAGATATAAGTGGCAAGAAGTACAAAAAATGGTGGGGAGACAGAGGGGGATAGGAAAAGAATATGTGCATACAATTGAAGTTAAGTTGGTATCAAACCAAATATAATTGTTATATATTTAGGGTTTTAAATTTTAACCCTATGGTAACCACAAGGAAAACAGATGAAAAATATATCCCGAATAAAATGAGAAGGTACTCAATATGGTACAACAAAAGAAAGCAAATAAATATAAAGGCAGATTTAACAAAAGTGAGGGACAAAAAAAGGTTTTAGACTTAAGAAGGCCAAATAGCAAAACGGTAGAAAAAAGACGTGTGTTATCAGTAGTGATTTAAATGCAGATGGATTAAACTCTGCAGTCAAAAGGCAGGGATAGACATAATGAACAAAAAAGCATGACCCAACTATATGCTGTATGTAAGAGACTCACCTTAAAGTCAAAGATACAAGTAGGTTGAAAGTGAAAGGATGGAAAATATATACACCATGCAAGTAGTAAGGAAAAGAGAGCTAGGGTAGCTATACTAAGATCAGATAAAATAGACTTAAATTAAAAAACATTTATGAGGGACAAAGATGGTCATTATATACTGATGAAGGGGTCAATTCAACAAGAATATGTAACAATTACAAATATATATGCGGCTTACAGCAAAGCCCCAAAATATCTGAAGTAAATATTGATGTATTTGAAGAGAGAAACAGATGGTTCTACATTAATAGTGGGAGACTTTAAAAAACAACACTTTTCTGCCCCACGGGATTTAAGCTCCCTCTCAATTAGGGGTAGAATGGACATCACCATCCCAGAACCCTCAGGATTGGGGAATGAACGATGAACTAGAGTAGACTTACTGGTATTCTACTATAGACATTGTGATTCTAGCAATGAAATAACTTTTATCATTGATGTGGAGGCAGTAGCCACTGAAGGTTCTGAGGGGAGGGAGAGGGAAAAACAGGTGTAATACGGGGGCATTTTTTGGGACATGGGAATTGTCCTGAATGACATTGCAGTGACAGATACAGGCCATCATATATCTTGTTATAACTTGAAAAATTGTGCAGGAGAGAATGTAAACTACAATATAAACTATAATCCACGCTTAGTGGCAATGCTCCAAAATGTGCTCATCAATTGTAACAAATATACGACATTAATAAAGGATGTTGTCAATATGGGAAAATGTGGGGGGTGGAGTAGGGGTTGGGGCATATGGGAATCCCCTATATTTTTTATGTAACATTTATATAATCTAAGTATCTTTTTAAAAAAAAATTATTAAAAAAACACTTTTAATAATAGAAAGCTAGACACATGATCAATAAGGAAATAGAAAACCTGAAAGATGTCCTGAACCATCTAAACCTAACAGACATATATGGAACACTTTACCACACAACAGCAACAGAAAACACATTCTTCTCTAGTACACATGGATCATTCCCCAGGATAGACCATATCTTAAGTCATAAAACAAGTCTCAATAAATTCAAAAATATTGAAATCATACAATGTATCTTCTCCAACCACAATGGAACAAAGCTAGAAATCAATAACAGAAGAAAAAATAGAAAATTCACAAATATGTTGAAATTAAACAATGTTCGCAAACAAACAATGGGTTAAATAGAATATCACAAGGGAAATTAGGAAGTATCTTAAGACAAATGGAAATGAGAACAACATACCAAAACTTATGGGATGAAGCAAAGTCATTTCTGAGAGGGAAATTTATAGCTCTAAATGGTTATATTTAAATTGAAGAAATTTCAAATCAGAGACCTAGTTTAAAAGTGGAGGAATTAGGAAAAGAAGATCAAAGTAAACACAAAGTGAGCAGAAGGAAGGAAATAACAAAAGATTAGAGTGGAGATAAATGAAATAGAGAATAGAAAACAATAGAATCAACAATGCCCAAAAGTTTGTTTGAAAAGATCAATAAAATTGGCAAACTTTAGCGAGATTGGTGAAGAAAAAAGAGAGAGGCTAAAAAATAACTAATATCAGACACACAAAGGAGGACATTACTATCGACCCCACAAAATAAATGACAACCCACACAATGGGAGAAAATAGTTGGAAACTACATATCAAATAAGGGTTGAATATCCAGAATACATAAAGAAATCTTACAAATCAACAACAAAAAGTCAAATGACCCAATTAAAAAATGGGCAAAAACCTTGAACAGACATCTCCAAAGAAGATATGCAAATGGACAGAAAGCACATGAAATTATGTTCAACATCATTAGTCATTAGAGAAATGCCAATCAAAACCACAATGAAATACCATTTCATACCTATTGGAATGGCTATTGTTATAAAAAAAGAAAAAAAAACAAAATTACAGGTGTTAGAGAAGATGTGGAGAAATAGGAACACTCATTCATTGTTGGTGGAAATGTAAAATGGTGTGGCTGCTGTAGAGGACAGTATGGCAACTTCTCAGAAAGTTAAAGATAGAATTTCCATATGACCCAACAACCCCACTTCTAGGTAGATAGCTAAAGAATTAAAGACAGGGACTCAAACAGCTATTTGTACAACGATGTTCATAGCAGCATTATTCGCAATTTCCTAAAGATAGAAGTGTTTGTCAGCTGATGAATGGATGAATAAAATGTGGTATATACACACAATGGAATACTGTTCCACCATAAAAAGGAATGAAGTTCTGTACATGGCGAACAACATGAGTGAACCTTAAAGACATCATGCTGACTGAAATAAGCCAGACACAAAAGAACAACTATTGTATGATCTCACTGGTTTAAAACAGTTAGAATAAGCAAACTCAGAGTCAGAACCTAGAATATAGGTTTCCAAGGAATAGGGTAGGGGTAAGGTTCAGGGAGTTAATGCTTAAATTGTACAGAGTTTCTATTTAGAATGATGGAAAAGTTTTGGTAATGGGTGGTGGTGATGGTGGTACAACATTGAGAATGTAATTAAAAGCATATATTTGAATTATATACTTGAATGTGGTTAAAGGGGGAATTTTAGGTTGTATATGCAGTACTAGAGTAAAAAAATTTTTTTTAAATCCTTGGTACTATAGAACAAAATCAGCAAACCCTAAGGAAAACCATAGACAATAGAACCATTATAATTATGTGTTCTCATAAAATGTAACAAATATACCACACTAGTGTAAGGTGTTAATAATGGAGAGATGTATTAGTCATGGTTCTCTAGGTAAACAGAATGGACAGGAGATACCTATAAATATTAGGAGATTTTATAAAATTGTCTCACATGACTGTGGGAATGCACAAGTTCAAATTCCATAAAGCAGACTGCAAGCCTCTGATGAAGGTTTTTGATGGATTCTCCAGGAGATGATGTCTGGCTGAAGTAGAAGTGGCAATTCTCTCTTCTGACTGCTGAAATCATCATTTCTCCTTTTAAGGCCTTCAGCTGATCAGATGAGACATCTCTAATTGCTGAAGGCAGTCTCCTCAATTGATTGTAGATATAATCAGCCTTAGATGCAATCAATTTACTAATGATTTAAGTCCATGAAATGTCTTCACTGTAAGAATTAGGCCAGTGCTTGCTTGATCAAACAACCAGGCACTATTATCTGGTCAAGTTGACACATGAGTCTAGCCATCACAGTCCTCCCCTTGTCCACTTGCAGCCATACATACCATCTTTAACCATACTTAATCTCAAAATAAAAGCAATAACAGACATATTTTTTCTCCCAACAGTACTCAACTGTCCTGCATTCAACTTGAAATGCACTAATTTCTCCCGAATATGGTACAAGTACTTGGGTAATAGTCACTCTTAAATTTGATATCCTATAACCTAAATATTATGACATGAAATTAACACAACGTATGTCATATGATAAGGGGATAAACTAGGGAAGAAAACAAAGGTATTTTCTTTATGTACATGTACAAACATACTCATAATAAAACAAGGAAAAATATTCTCAACTATTACAGTTCTCATTTCTGTAAATGGTCGTGGGGTCATAATTCATTTTATCACTACCTTCTTCCACTACCCAGTCCATGTTCCCTTTACTCTCAGCAAGCACCTCACCTGACTGTGGTTCTTTGCCTGGTAGGATGATCCAAACCTTCATTCCTAAAGTTCCTGGGCCATTAGTAGTCCTGCCTGGATTGGGTTGTTGCAGTTTTCCACTGACTTTAATCACAGGGCGTAGCAGTGCTACGAGACGCCCTAGGGGATCTACTGTATTCCAGGCAAACTTTTCTTTACCTCCAATGTGTAGTTGCAGCCCTATTTCCCCTTGATAGTCAGGATCAATCACCCAGTCAGTACAGTAATTCCATTCTTTGCCTGGCCAGATGGCAAGCTTAACTTCCAATTCAATGGAAATGCTGATGTGTCTCCTGGTAGAAGCACTCCTCCTTTTGGAACTAAGACCTGTAGGCTACCAGAGCTTGAAGTTGCAAGGGCAGGAATCAAAATGTTTTCTAGTGGATCACTAGCATTAATAGTGAATGATGCCACTACCATTTCCACCCCTTGATTCCTGGACCTGTTAATCATAGCTATGAAAGAAAGAGCACCACAGAATGGACACTGATTTTGAGCATTCACAGCCTCCTGGAGAACATTGCCTCAGCCCTGAAAGGTATTGCCACCTATTTGGTGTTGTATTTGAGTTTTTTAAAGGCCCTTCCATCATTCTACCAATCCAGCTACTTCAGGATGATAGGGAACATGGTGTGACAGGTGAATTCCATGACATATGCCCAAACCCATACATCATTTGCTGTGTTGCTTAATTAGTAGCAATGTTGTGTGGAAAATCATGACAGTGGATAAGTCATTCTGTAAGTCCATGGATGGTAGTTTTGGCAGAAGCAGTACATGCAAGGAAGTCAAACCTATATCCCAAGTACGTGTCTATTACAGTTAAAATAAATCACTCCCTTCCATGATGGAAGTGGCTGAATGTAATCAACTTGACACCAGGTAGCAAGCTGAACACCTTGGGGAATGGTGCCATATTGGACTGAGTGTTGGTGTCTGCTGCTGGCATACTGCACACTCAACAGTCGCTGTAACCATACCAGCTTTGTTGAGTGGAAGTACATGTTGCTGAACTCATGCATAACCTCCATCCCTACCACTATGGCCACATTGTTCATGAGCCTATTGGACAATAACAGTGGCTGAAGAAAGAGGTCAACTGGTATCCACAACACGGGTCATCTTATCTACTTAATTATTAAAATCTCTCTGCTGAAGTCACTCTCTGGTGAGCATTCAAATGTGACACAAATATCTTCATACATTTTGTCCACTCTGAAAGGTCTATCCACATGCTTCTTCCCCAGACTTCTGTGTCACCAATTTTCCAAACATGTTCCTTCCAAGTCTCTGTCCATTCAGCCAAACTATTGGTGATAGTACATGAATCAGTGTACAAACACACCTCCAGCCATTTATCCTTTCAAACAAAATGAACAACCAGGTGCACTGCTCAAAGTTCTGCCCACTGAGAGGATTTTCCCTCACCAGCGCCCTTCAGGGACATCCCAGAAAGAGGAAGCAGTGCTCCAGTTGTCAACTTTCAGGTGGTACCTGCATATCGCACAGAACCATCTATAAACCAGGCCCGGGTTTTCTCTTAATCAAATAATTATAAGGACCTCCCCAAAAGGCATAGCTGTGGACTAGGAAAGGGAAGGTAATGTGGCAGAAGTGGTGACCATGGGAATTTGGGCTACTTCCTCATGTAACTTACTTGTGCCTTCCAGACAAGCTCAAGCCCTATCTCATATATATTACAGCCATTTTATCATAGAGTGCTGCTATGCATGCCCGACATTATGGTTTTGGGGGTTAGACAACACCCAGCTCATGACAGGCAACTTAGGTCTCATGGTAACTTGGTGGCCTATGGTTAAGTGTTCAGTCTCTACTAAGGCCCAATAGCAGGTCAAAAGCTGTTTCTCAAAGGGAGAATAGTTATCTGCAAAGGATGGCAAGGCTTTGCTCAAAAATCCTAAGGGCCTGCACTGTGATTCTCCAACAGGGGCCTGCCAAAAGCTCCAAAAGGCATCTCTATTTGCCACTGACGCTTCCAGCATGATTGGCTTTGCTAGATCATATAGCCCAAGAGGCAAATCAGCTTGCACAGCAGCCAGGACCTGTCACAGAGCCTCCGCTTGTTCTGGCCTATACTCAAAACTAGCACCATTTCTGATCACTCAGTAAACGGGCTGGAGTAGCAGACCCAAATGAGGAATATGTTGTCTCCAAAATCCAAAGAGGCCAACTAGGCATTGTGCCTCTTTTTTCGGCATAGGAGGGGCCAGATACAACAGTTTATTCTTCACTTCAGAAGGGGTGTCTCGACATGCTCCACATCACTGGACACCTAGAAATATCACCATGGTGGAAAGTCCCTGTATTTTGTTGTTTATCTCCCATTATCTGACACACAAATGCCTTACCAATAAGTCTAGTGTAGTTGCTACCTCTTGCTCACTAGGTCCAATCAACATGATATCATCAACAGGATGGACCAATGTGATGTCTTATGGATGGGAGAGACAATCAAATTCCCTGTGGACAATATTATGACAGAGGGCTGGAGAGCTGATATACCCCTGAGGTAGGACAGTGAAGGTATATTTCGGGCCTTGCCAGCTGAAGGGCAAATTGTTTCTCGTGGTCCTTACTAATGGCAATTGAGAAAAGAGCATTTGCCAGATCAATATCTGCATACCAGGTACCAGGGGATGTGATGATTTGCTCAAACAATGATACCACATCTGGAACAGCAAACTGCAATTGGAGTTACCACCTGGGTAAGTTTACGATAATCCACTGTCATCGTCCAAGATACATCTATTTTCTGCACAGTCCAAATAGGGGAGTTGAATATGGATATAGTGTGACTCATCACCCTCACATCCTTCAAATCCTGGATGATGGCACTAATCTCTGTAACCCTCCAGAAATCCCATATTGCTTTTGATTGACTATTTTACTAGGCAGGGGCAGTTCTACTGGCTTCCATCTGGCCAAACAACCAGGCACCATAACCTGGCCAATTGACACATGAGTCTAACCATCACAGGAAGTATATGGAAACCCTGAATTTTATGTATGATTTTTCTCTAAGAAAAAAGACTAAGTTGTGAAAAAATTTGTAAAAAGGCACCTATTCCTGCAGTGTGGAAAATGGATTGGAAAAGTGTAAGAATACATACCAGGAACTATTTCTGTGGTTCAGGCAAAAGATGGCAAAGTATATGGAAATATCCAGTACATTGTCTTACTTATGGCTTTTTCTCATTTATAAAATATACAGGATTACCAAATTATTTCATCTAAAACAAAACAATAAGACATTTCATTTAGACATATTTGTTTTTCCTACACAAAATGAAATTTCTCAGAAGGAAAAAAAGCCTATATTTGTCAATCAAAAATAAGATAAAACAAACATCAGGGAGCGAACGTAGCTCAGAGGTTGAGCGCCTGCTTCCCATGTACGAGGTCCTAGGTTCAATCCCCAGTACCTCCTAAAAAAAATTTTTTTAATTAAAAAAAAAAACAAAAAAAAACATTAAGCCATAGATATCAATTCTATTTAAATGTCTATATCATGTAACTCTGTTTTGCTATTGCTTAGTGATAGCCTCCTAAATGAAACTTCATGGTTAGACCTAACTAATGTCCTCTTAAACAGGAATTCTAAGAACAACAATAATGACAATTACTAAAGATACCAATTTGCCTTCTATGTCTCTGATTAAGAGTGCATTTTCCTTAATTCATCTCTCCACCCTCCATATCCATATTCAAATTTGCCAAAAACTTCATCCAATCATCAGTAAACATGTATTCACCATCCATTGTACTAGCATAAATGTGAAGTAGCTGACACTCTGGGCCTTAAGAATATTATATTCTAGTGAGGAATTTTGCCCAATTAAGCTCTGTTTTAAAGTCAAAATACTACAGAAAAATTAATAGTGTAAAATGGAGACATAAAAGGAGAATGCAGTACATTTGGGTAAGGGTGAGTAGTCAGTGAGTGAGTAAATTAATCAATGTGTTTGATTAGGATAAGTAAATGGAAAATAGAACTTAATTGGTGAAATTGCAATTTCACCTTACAAATCACAGAAAATTTCAATGCTATTTTAAAACAAATTATGTAACCTTAATCTGTAATCAACAAGAGTTGATTCTCTTTCTTTCCTGTCTTCTTCTGTTAGACTTAGGCTATATCTAGACTTTGATAATGATTTATTATAGTGCTAAACAACCATAATCTTGATCTCCCAAACCTAAACTCTTATTACCATTTGTAGACAGAAGATCCACAAAAGTCCAAAAACTTCTAATATATGAATAAGAACCCAGCAAGCAAGATAACTGTGATATCATCAAACAAAAACAAAAGCAGCAATGTTATAAAACATGAGTAGCAAACTCAAATATTCTTTTTTCTTTTCTTCCAGATTCTTTCTCTTCCTCTTATATTATCATCATAAGAGACCTTACCAATCCTGTACGCCTACTCCTAATTTGTTCCAGTATTACCATATTGCTTTTCTTTCTCTACCTCACTTAGGAGTCAATACATGGACAACTTATCCACAGTTCATTATTAATAAAAATAATAATAATATCCCAATTAATTTTGTGCCAAGTACTAGTAATTAAGCACTAAGATACTATTTTTATCCCTGTTTTACATTAAAAACACACACACACACAAAGATTTAGAGGTTAAGAAGTTTACAAAACTAGAGGCCATAGTTTAGAGATTGCTGAAACTCACACAGCTAGTAAGTAGTGGAACAAGCATTCAGTTAGATCTGTTTGACTCCAGATCCCAAGTACATGACCACACATTAATCTCACCTGCCCAGGTTCTTGCCAACATAAAATGGGTAGGTCCTCTACCCACAGTACCTGTCCTACTTAGAGAGTCCATATTCAGTTAATTCACTACTTTTTTTCAACAAGACGTTATTTCAAAGTTAAAGTAATATAGTCTTAAACTGAGCAGTCCTCTTACTGAATGGACCAAATCAAGATTAGTAAGTAAATTACAAATTGCACTTCACCTTTCATCTTCCATATTCCAACAATAAAATTATATTTACAACTAACCCAAGTCATCTGAATATAGCTGTACCCATTAACTTAGTTTCCTAAGGCTATTGTAGCAGTTTGATACTGTTTACGCATTCCAAAGACAGATATTAGATTATGTTTGTGAACTGATCTGTTCCTCTGGGCATATTAGATTGGATTGGATCCAGAGGTTTTACCTTCACTTGATTAAATAATGATTAAGGCTTTGACTGGGCCATGTCAGTAGGATGTTGAGTCCTCACCCCCTTGGTGCACGGGGACTCAGAGAGAAAACAACATGGTAGAAGAGAAAGTTGGAGTTTTGATACTGGAGCCCCAGGAAGTAAATACACAGAGAAGCAGATACGTGAGGAAAGAGAGAAGGCTCCATTAGACACAGCAGAGGCCCTGGGAAGAGAGAAGAGCCATTTGCCAGATAGTTTACAGCTGGCCTTGTGAAGAGCAGCTGAGCCCAGAGAGAAACAAGTCCCGGGAGAGAGATGAGACTTATCCCAGCCTACAGCTGATATTGGAAGAAGCTGGGACCACAGAGCCTTAAGAAGGAGAAGAAACCTGAACCCTTGCAGATGTCAGCAGCCATCTTGCTCCAACACGTGGCAACAGGCTTTGGTGGGGGAAATAACTTACGCTTTATGGCCTCCTAACTGTAAGCATCTACCCCAAATAAATACTCCTTATAAAAGCCAACAGAGGAAGCGGCTGTGGCTCAATCAGTAGGGCTCCCGTTTACCATATGGGAGGCCCCGGGTTCAGTTCCCGGGGCCTCCTGGTGAAGGCAAGCCCGCCCGCACGGCTTGGTTAGCTGACCCAGTGAGCACAAGCAGCAAGGGGGGGAATAAATGAATAAATAAATAAAATCTTTAAAAAAAAAAAAAAAAAAAAGCCAACAGATTTCTGGTATTTTGCATCAGCACCCCTTTAGCTAACTAACACACCTATCATAACAAAATACCACAAAGTGGGTGGCTTAAAACAAGAGAAATTAATGTATCACTGTTCTGGAGGCTAGAAGTACGAAATCAAGGTGATGGAAAGACCATGCTTCTTTCAAAGTTCATAGGGGAGAATCTATTCCATGCCTCTTCCAGCAGTGGCTTGTCAGCAGCCATAGTGTTCTCTGCCTCCATCTGTCTCTGTCTCTCTGTGTCCAGTTTTCTCTTACAAGGACACCAGTCATGTTGGATTAGGGCCCGCCTTATGCTAGTGTGGTCTTATCTTTAATAACATTTTCAAAGATCCTATTTCCAAACAGGGTAACATTCATGGGGCTTGGGGTTAGGACTTGAACATATCTTTTTGGGTGAAACAACAACAAATTATTTTCAATATTGACTTTGTAGTCTCCCTTATCACTCACAAATATTGATGCTCTAAGGATTGTTCCTAACCCTCAGTTCTTAACTCATCCTCCAGAAATCCTACAACCAAAGAGATGACAAAAGGCTACATTTTCCACCTGTCCCCTTAATTTAGACAATAAGACAGGACTAGAATATGATCTATGGGTGAAGATCACTGGGAAAATCAAGCTGGAAATGTAGATGAGGACCAGGTCTTAGGGGCCCAAAATACCATGCCAAGAATTTTCACTTTATTCCAAAAGTAATGGGAAAGAATTGAAAGCTTTTAATTTGGGGAGTAACCACATACATTCTTTAAAATGATCATTCTGGTAAGGTATGGAGGCATAAGACTATTAAAAATAAACATTTTTTCCTTAAAATGATGGAAAGGAAAAGAAAATGATAAGTTTTTTTTTAAATGAATGATTATTTGGACTAGAATGAGTAAGAGGTGACTATAATGGTATTCAAATACATGTGAAATGTTAAAAATCAAATTAGACTAATGTGTTTGCAAATCAAGTATGATGCTCATTTTCCATAGCAGTTTAAAGTTAGATACTAATTTATATCTAGACAGAATATTTCTAAAATAAGCTACTGAGATAATGCTTCACTGGACAAGCTTACATATTTTTTTTAATAAAAGACTAAAATTACTTTATATCCAATTGACATTGAAATTACCAAATAGCTCTTCAAACATCCACTCAGTGTTATAAATGGAAAGGTTATTTCTAAACCATCCACTATTTATATTATGGTATGTTACTTAGTTATTACATAATACATGAATCAATGCTTTTTTACAAAAATTTCCCCCACAAAATTTCTTTCACAGAATATTGCCAGTTGACATATTCCATGACTCTTCACTCCTTTCCTAGTGCTGATGAAAATAATTCACAAAATAATAATGGCTCACAGTTACTGTAGGACATGAATTATGTTCCAGGCACTGTGCTAAGCACTTTGCATATACTATCTCACAACACCACCATCAAATAAATACCATAAGTATCCTGCATTTTCACAGTAAGGAAACTGAGACTTAAAGAGGTTAAGCAACTTGAAGGGCACACACTTGCAAGTGGTAGAGACAGAATTTGAACACAAGCAGACTAATTCCAGAGCCCACGCTTTTAACTACTCTTCCTATGGAATTATGATTTTTTTCTTTTTTTTAAATCTCTTCTTTTGTTTTTATTTTTTTTCTTTTCTCTGTCCTACCAATCAATCATCTCTATCTCTTTCTCTATGGATGTTTGATTAAAGACATCTATGTATCCAACCCTCCTTCCATCATCCATCCATCCATCCATCATCCATCCTTCCATCCATCCCTCCATCCACTCATCCCTCCATCCATCCATCCCTCCACCCATCCATCCCTCCATCCACCCCTCC
>JAKSZT010031676.1:15665508-15742259 GCA_026826555.1 Tolypeutes matacus
CCATCCCTCCATCTTCCCATCCACCCACCCATCCATCCCTGCATCTACCCATCCCTCCATCCACCCATCTCTCCATCCACCTATCCCTCCATCAATCTATCCCTTCATCCACCTATCCCTCCATCAATCAAGCCCTTCATCCACCTATCCCTCCACCCACAAATCCCTCCATCCACCCATCCATCCATCCTTCCATCCACCTATCTATCCCTCCATCTACAAATCCATCCATCCACCCCTCCATCCCTCCATTCACCCATCCCTCCATCCATCTATCCACCCATCCCTCCCTCCCTCTCTTCCCATGGAATTATAATTTAAATGTATAAAACATACTCTATAATAGTTTTATAAATAGTCAATATGTACACTGTACAGCCATTCACTTCACTTTAATCCATTCAACAACCACTTATTAAATAAATATTTTAATATCTATTGTATGTTAAACAGTGCTCTAGGTGTACAGCAATGAACAAAATAGGTGAAATCTTCACAGTTACCCATTCTAGTGGGAAATGCAGATAATAAACGAAAAGATATATAACACAAAGCCAAAGCAGTCATAAATGCATTGAAGTAAAATAAGTGTTTCGGAGAAAAATAAAACATGCTCAGGGACCACCATGCAAGCATTTTTCTCAACATCAACAGAACACAAACACTGTCAGAATGGCAAGTGTCAGCCAGACATAGTACCAGAGCTATCATGTTACTGTGATGCCCATCCTGACAGCTGAGTCTGGGTCCTCATGCCAATCTTCTTCTCCCAGCCTAATAACACCCTATCCTCTGTCTCAACAATCTTATTTACATTTTCCCACACCCTTCACCAGCTACCACACCTGAGCAGATGCTTGAAAAACTGTTATTCATTATTCATGACTCAGACCAAATCTCACCCTTTTGTGAAGTCTTCCTTAACCTACTCCCACTTCCTCCTCTGTACTATCTCTGTACCTTATACATATTATAATTATGTGCACCATTCTGTGTTGTATTTAATTGTTCATATCTCTTTCCTCTATTAGACTATAAGCTTTACATCTTGCTATACCCAGCATCCAGAAAAATCCCTAGGCCTACCTCAAAGTATGTGTTCAGAAAATGTTGAAAGAATGACAAGCTATGTTCTAGAAAGCTTAAATTTTATCAGTGTATATAGCACAATAAGGAAAACAGAAGAATCAGCAGAAGAAGGTGACAAGATAGACAGGAATTCAATTATGGAAGTCATAATATGCTAGGCCAAGGAAAATATATTTTTATCCTAAAGGTAATGAACTACATGGACAGAAGGAAGCTTTAGATTTAGGTTTACCAGGGCCCTGTTTCATACTTACTGTAGCAGTCTAGTATTATTTATTAATTCCAAAAATAGACACTGGATTATATTTGTAAATTGGTCTTTTCATGACCAATTTTTCATCTGGGTACATTAGATTGTATTGGATTCAGAGGTTTCACTCTTACTTGATTAAATTATGATTAAGGCTTTGACTAGTCCATGTCAGTAGGACGTTGAGTCCCCACCCCTTGGTGGGCAGAGACTCAGAGAGAAAACAATAAAGCAGATGAGTTAATTGGAGTTTTAATGATGGAGCACCAGGAAGTAAACCACAGGAGAGGAACACAGAGGAGTAGAAACAGTCCCATAGATACAACAGAGGCCCCAGCCAGAGAAATGAGCCTCTTGCCTGATAATTTACAGCTGGCCTTTTGGAGAGAGCAGCAGCACCTTAGTAACTGCTCAAGTATGAAAAATAATGTGATAATGATATACAACAATAATTAGAAAAAACATTAGATTAAAGGTCAGCTATGTCAAATAAGTGTTGTTGGGTTTTTTTTTTAATAATAAAAAGATACTTCTAAGAGCATGGCAGCAAGGTCTGGAGGATGGGAGAGGTAAATAGTATGAGCCTGGAGAAAGGTGGACCAATTTAAGTAGAGATCAAGGCATGGAAGGAGATATTAGAGAAGAAGGAATTGAACTTTGTTAGGGATCTATTGGGGAAGCAAAAAGGCAGCCTAGTAGTGATACATGTGCTCAATGAGAACGTCTGGGGAAGAGAGCAGAGAGGGAGCAGCAAGGCTCACTGTACTTCCAAAAACAGCTAGAGGACAGGCAAAAACTGCCTGAAATAACTGTTCCAGGACTCTAGAGACCATGAGAGCACTGTGCAGCACCCAGAGAAGATTGAGAAAAAGAGAGTGAGAAACCGCATTGAAAAATTGTGAGTGACTTGACCACTATGGCTGCTAGTGTACATCCCCCATTCTTGAGGCAAGCAGACTTGGGTCAGATCCAGTCCCTGCCTAGTGGGCTGCTGCAGACTAGGAAGGCCACAGAAGTCCTCTTCCCCAAGAACAGGGGGCACACAGCATAGTACTGTTCCAGATTTTGTTCAGCAAATTTAGACCCCTAGGGCCTGCTGATTTACCCTGTCCTGTAGAGGGGCCCCTGTGCCATTGTTTCTACCCTGCCTCTCACGGGGGCAGCACTGGCAGATGTTTAAAAACAAACACTGGCTGCTTAGGGCTTTGGAGGAGGGGGAAAACAGTGAACATGAAGAGAAGACACTTGAAATGAGTCACCTGCTGTGGCAAGCCAGGAAAGTGAAGCCTTGGGGAGATGAGAAAAATGCTTTTTATTTATCTTTCTTGACTCTCTCCCTAGAGTCTTTTGGAACTGGTCTGCAACCCTTCCATGGTCCCCTGGCCCTGATATATCTTGGAAATACAGATGAACCAAGTGTCAATAAAGAGCCTTAATAGAAAGCTTAATCAACAACAAAACCCTAGACAAAAGAAAGAAAGTGGCCTTCAAAGTAAACTCATCAAGATAATCGGATGTCCAGACATCAGCAAAAATCTTTTTAACTTTTTATGTTTTATGTATTTATTATTATTATTATTATTATTATTATTATTATTATTATTATTTGGCTTTGTTTTGGGGGAGGTTTTGGATTGCAGAAGGGTTGTAACTGTGGTAGGGGACAATCACTGGTGCAGGGTGTTCGTGGTGGGGGGATGTGTGGGGAGGGGTGTACCTGGGGCATGCCTCTATAGAATATGAATGTGTTCAAGTGCCCACAGCGTTTTGTTTTGGTGGGTAGAGACCCAAACAATAACCGAAAGAATACTGAATTCGATCCTGGAGAGTCTTGCTACATTCTCTAATAGAGTGGCAAGAATCTGTAAAGTACATGGGCAATGCCTAGCAAAGGAAGACAGGCCAATATGCCAGGCCCTTGATATTGATGCTTGTACTTATGAATCTTGTTCTTGTGAAATTGAAACTTAGCCTGGTACTATATATTTCCTAAGAAGTACCTCCTGAAAGCCTGCTTGTTGCTCAAATGTGGCCTCTCTTTAAGCCAAACTTCTCTCTCAGCCCTGCCTTTGCCTACATTAAAAAAGAAGAGCGATCTAAAATAAATGACCTAACTGCATACCTGGAGGAATTCAAAAAACAACAGCAATCTAATCCCAAAGCAAGCCAGAAGGAAAGAAATAACAAAGATTTGAGCAGGAAAAATTTAAATTGAAAATTAAAAAACATGAGAAAATCAACAAAATTAAAAGTTTGTTCTTCTTGGAAAAGCAATAAAATTGACAAACCCTAAGCTAGACTGACAAAGAAAACAATAAAAAAGATGCAAATAAATAAAATCAGAAATGAAAAGATGACATTACCACTGACCCCACAGAAATTGAAAGGATCATAAGAGGATCAACAAATTAGATAACTTAGAAGAAATGGACAAATTCCTAGTAACACATGAACAACCTACACTGGCTATAGAAGAAAAAGAATAGAAAGACCTCAACAGACCAATTACAAGTAAAGAGACTGACACACTCATTAAAAACCTCCCAGTAAAGAAAAGTCCATGACCAGATGGCTTCACAGATGAATTCTACCAATCATTCTGTAAGTTTGAAGCTTTTGTGAATCCTAGAAAAGATCATGTTCTTAGAACTAATTAATTCCTGTGGGTGTGTGACACTTTGAGTGCATTATATTCAGTTAAGGGACCTTTTGATTAGATCACTTTTTATTAGATCACTTTAGAGTCTTTGATTAGACTATGTAAGTGTGGCATGACCCAGGTTGGGTCTCCACCCTCTTACTGGAGTCTTAAATAAGTGGAGAACTAAAAGCAGAAACAAACAGAAAGAGAGCTGTGATTTTGACCCTGCCATGCGAGGGAAGACTCCAAGATTGCCTACAGCTACAGGAAGACAAAGAAACCCTAAAAGGCTGAGAGGCCAGAGGCTAGAATCAGTAAAGCAGCCCAAAGCTGAAGAGATGAGGCCCCGGGAGAGACGAGCTATATGACTGATCACTCACCATTGAGCTTGGGGAGAAAGTGATCCTAAAGAAGGAAGCAGAGATTGACTGCTATTTTGTTTTGCCAGGATCCTGGCAAGAGTCCAGGATTGCCAGAAGCCAACCTTTGATGAGAAAACATCTCTGATGATGTCTTGTTTTGACATTTTCACAGCCTTGGAACTGTAAGCCTTTACCCTAGTAAATGCCCTTTATAAAACCAAATACATTTCTGGTATATTATATTGGAAGCCTATGGCAAACTAAAACACATTCAAAGAAGAAGTAAGGCCAATCCTGCTCAAACTCTTCAAAAAAACTGAAGAGAAGGAAATACTACCTAACTCATCCAATGAAGACAACATCACCCTAATACCAAAGCCAGATAAAAATACAAGAAAAGAAAATTACAGACCAATTTCTCTAATAAGCATAGATGCAAACTCAACAAATACTTGCAAATTGAATAAAACAGCACATTAAAAGAATTATATATCATGATAAAGTGGGTTTTATCCAAGGTATGCAAGGCTGGTTCAAAACAAGAAAAATCAAATAATGTAATACACCACATTAACAAATAGAAGGCGAAAAACCACATGATCATCTTGATTGAAACAAAAAAGGCATTTGACAAAATCCAGTAACCTGTCTTGATAAAAACACTTCAAAAGACAGGAATGAGGGAAACTTCCTCAATATAAGAGCATATATGAAAAACACATCTAACATCATACTCAGTGCTGAAATACTGAAAGCTTTTCCTCTAAGATCTGGAAAAAGACAAGATGCCCATTGTCACTGCTGATATTCAACATTGTGCTAGAAGTTCTACCTAGAGCAGTTAAGCAAGAATAACAAATAAAAGGCAACAAAATTGGAAAAGAAGAAGTAAAATTTTCACTATTTGCAGATGACATGATCTTATATATAGAAAGTCCCAACTAATCTACAACAAAGCTACTACAGCTAATAAATGAGTTCAGGAAAATAGGGGGGATACGAGATCAACACACAAAAAACAGTAGTGTTTCTATACAATAGTTTTGAGCAATCAGAGGGGGAAGTCAAGAAAAAATTCCATTCACAAAAGCAACTGAAAGAATCAAATACCTAGGAATAAATTTGATCAAGAATGTAAAGGACCTGTACATAGAAAACTAAAAATCTTTGCTAAAAGAAAGCACAGAAGACCTGAGTAAATGGAAGGACATTCCGTGTTCATGAATTAGAAGGCTAAATATTGTTAAGATGCCAATTCTACCCAAATTGATTTACAGATTCAAGGCAATACCAATCAAAATTCTAACATGCTACTTTACAGAAATGGAAAAGCCAATTATCAAATTTATATGAAAGGGTAACAGGCCCCAAATAGCCAAAAACACCTTGAAAAAGAAGAACAAAGTTGGAAAACCCACACATCCTGACTTTAAAACATATTACAAAGCTATGGTGGTCAAAACAGCATGGTACTGGCATAAAGACAGACATATTGACCAATGGAATTGAAATTGAGAGTTCAGAAATGGACCCTCACATCTGTGGTCAATTGGGTTTTATTTTTATTTTATTTATTTTTATGGTCAAATGATTTTTCACAAGGCTGACAAGTCCTCTCGATTGGGAAAGAATAGTCTCTTCAAGAAATGGTGCTGTGAGTACTGGATATCCATATGTAAAAGAATGAAAGAGGACCGCTATCTCATACCTTATACAAAAATTAACTCAAAATGGATCAAATAACCAGGACCATAAAACTCCTAAAAGAAAATGTAGGGAAGCATCTTCAAGACCATGATGGTAGGCAATGGGCTTTTAGACTTTACACCCAAAGCAAGCAACAAAAGAAATAATAAGTAAATGGGACCTCCTCAAAACTTAAAACTTTTGGACTTCAAAGGACTTTGTCAAGAAAGTAAAAAGGCAGCCTACTCAATGGGAGAAAATATTTGGAAACCACATATACAATAAAGTTTTTTTTTTTGTTTTTTTGTTTTTTTTTACATTAATCTCCATATTTTATTTAATCCAATATATCCAAAATATTATCATTTCAGCATGGAATCAATATAAAAAAATTATTGTTTTTTTTTTGTTGTTTTTTTTTTTTAAGTACTAAATCTTCACAACCTGGTGTGTACTTTACATTTACAGAACATCTCGTTTTGGACTGGCTGCAATTCAACTGCAAAAAAACCACATGTGCCTAGAGGCTCCCATATTGAGCCACGCAGGCCTAACAAGGAGGCCCTCCCTTCACTCTGACCTCTGCCTGCATCTTCAGAAAAGTTCAAGGTCATCCAGGCAGGTTTGGTTCTGAGTTCCTCACCTGTCTAGACAGGTGGCTGGGGCTGGTTACCAGGCAGAGTACAAGAGGAGTGTAAAACAGAGAACCTGGAGGTCTGCAGGAAGAACAAAACTGCAGAACTTCAGGGAAGAGACAGAAAAAGGAGTTGGCCAGAATCAGGTCTTCTTTATGTTCACGGTTTCACAACACAAAACCCCACAGACTCCCCAAAAGTGCACAGACCTCTTGTCACGTCAACTCTCCCGATTCACTGATTCAGACACCCCTGAATACCTTCTAGCTCCCAGGCAGTTGGCCGGGCCCTAGGGACACAGCTGGGCTGCTGACAGCACAGTACATAAGCGTTCTTGCTGAGGCAGGCTAGCGTGCTAAGCACTCCAGAAGCATGATCTCATTTGCTCATCACCACATCCCTATAGATCAGAACTGACTGATGGATGAGAACACTGAGGCTAAGATGGTAAGTCACTTCTGAACAGTCACACATCTCCTGAGTGGGAGAGCAGGGACCTGAAGTCAGGGACCTGAATCTGACTCTTAAGCACCTGCAACAAGCCACATTCTCTGACTTCAAAGGGTTCCCTATTACTGGGGCAACAAAGGACTCCACAATTATGAGCCCATGGGGATATGATACCACAGAAGGGATAGGACACAGGGGGCTGGAACCAGGGGGCATTGGGAAAGGATTCCTAGAGGTAACCCTTGAGTGCATCTCGAAGGTTGAGGAGCCCACCAGGCAAAAGGGGCTGGGCATTCTAGAAGGAACGGCATGTGCTAAAGACCCAGAGCTGTGAGGGGGAATGCGGTGGTCGGACAACAGTGACAAGCAACAGTGACGAGCTAGGTGATTGGAGGGTGTGGGTATAAGGAACAGAGTGGAGGGCAGTAGCTGATACCAGCTCTAAAGGGCCTAAAATCCACGGAGAAGATAATGGACTTTATCCTGTGGGCAATGGGAAGCCATAAAAGAGTTTATCCAGAGTAATGAACAGGACCAGAGCTTCAGAGAAATCATCCTAAAAGGAGGAATCTTAAAGTTTAACTGCCTCCCCTTCTCTCCTCAGGGCTCTAAGTTCTATTTAAAAAACCATATAGGGAGCAGATGTGGTTCAAGCAGTTAGGCACCTGCCTCCCACATGGGCAGTCCTAGGTTTGGTTCCCAGTGCCTCCTGAAGGAACGAAAATGAGCAATAAGCAAAACAAGCAATGAGGCCAACTCGGGGAAGCCCATGTGGCTCATGGTTGGGTGCCGGTTTCCCACATGAGGTCCCAGGTTCAATCCCCAGCCCCGGGTATCGCAGAAGGAAAAAAAAAAAAAAAAAAAAGCCCATATATACAAGCAGAGATTTGTTTCATATACAGTGGCCCTGACTCCCTCTGGGATTTAATTCTCCCCAGGGCCTGTGACATTTACTTACTCTCTAGCCAGCTTTCTAAAGAGAGTTGATAACCTGCAATCCCTGAAATCTGACCAACGCAAAGCTACCGAGCACCCCCTATATTCTCGGCATCAACACTAACTGAGGTCCCAGGACAGTGGGGCTGCTGGAAGCCTTCTGCCATCTTGAGGTTGTCAAAACCTCACAGCACAGTGCGGTTTTGCCACATTTACTTGCATGGAAACATAGAAGATTTTAGTTGCAAAAAGACATAAAACACAGAACCATTTCACTACACAAATGCCCAGGCCCAGATGCCTCCTCACCCTATGGTTTTTATTGTTCATTGCTTTCAAAACACATGCTTTCCCTCTGCCCAGAGTGAGCCACCCCCTAGGCACCCCTTCCAACTCACCTGATTACCCAGTTCCATTTTCAGCTCATCAGCCTCTGAGGCTGGCCTACTTCCCAAGGCCACACAAGCGGAAAAACTTGTGCATTATACAAACAATGGAACATAACTAGGACACAAGGATACAGAAGGGGGAACCTATGCCAGTGTGTGCCAAGGAGGCAAGGATACAGGCAGAAGCTGGTGAAGCAGCCATTGGACAAAATACAAAAACCCGGGGGGGTGGAGCACAGGAGGGAAAGGGTAGGCAGAGGAGGTACTGAGTGTAACAGAAGAGGGCTTAGCCACCGACAACCTGGAAAATTGAGCTGAAGACCAAGAGGCACCAAGCAAGATCACTTTACCCAGTGATAAGAGCTGAGCAGTCTCACTTTGGTTCCGATAGTCACCTGGGGGTCTGAAAGCCACACCCTGGTATGAACATTGAGAGAGCCCAAGCAGCTGCCAGCCCACTGCAGGCCGTGGGAACAGCATAACAATGTATAACCAGACCAGATCCATGGAGAGGTGCCCAGGGGAAAAGAAAGAGGCCCTCTCACATGTTACTCTGGCTAACTGATGGCGGTCCTGTTGGATGATTTTCAGAGAGAAATTTTTCAAGGAAGTGAAAGGCCACGAGTCACTCCAGCATCACTAACATCCTGACCTGAAAAATCAACCCCTTGACCCTGCCAAGTAGATGGACTGTTTCATGAACTGTCTCCCTGTTTCCAAATTCCTCTGGGCCTCTGGGCATAAAGGGGGTGTTCTGGAGGAGTTGTGCCCTCCGGTCCCTTTGTTTCCACATTACCTACCAATGTCAGCCAAAGTGGGGTGCAAAGGGGAGGGCGTTGAGTTCACACAGTTCCTCTGCCTGGATCAGCTCTTTCTTGAATTAGGCTGGCTCCAATCCCACAAGGAGAACTGGGCCATGTCAGCAGACCTGGGGAGGGTAGAGGTCGCAGTAAACCAGAAGACTACTCAGTCACGGAAGGGAAGCTGGTAGAGGGGAGGAAACACAGCCTGCCGGATCCGATGGAAGATCTGAGCCAGCTTGTAGATGAAAGGCAGGGAAGAAGGAGAAGCTGGATCAAACCTCACCACCAAGAGGCAGAGGATCAAGGCAGCCAGAAGACTCTTCTTGAAGGGCATGGAAAAGACATGGCTCACTGCATAGTCCCAGAGCCAGCGAAGCAGCGTCAGCAGTGACAGGAACTTCTGGGAGAAGGAGCCTGCCCGGTTGAGCTTCAGGGCCTCCTCAGAGTCTGGGAGCTCCTGTGCCTGCTGTTGTCTCGCTGTGTGAATGGCCTGGAGGGCATCCAGCCGCTGCTCCTCACCAAAGGCCACAGAGCCCATTACCAGCTCCTCAGCCTCCGACAAGTGGCCCAAAGGCAGCAGCACCCACTGCAGGTGAAGGTCTGCCAAGGCTCTGTATTCTGGAAGGCGCTGATTGTCAGGGTCTGTGAGCCAGGCATTGACAGCATCCAGTATGGCTCCAGGCTCTTGCATCTTGCTGTATAAAAGAATGCACAGCTCTAGGACTTTGGGGGGCAGCTTTTCAGGAACCTGGTAATGCCGAAGGACCCAGGAGAGGACTTCCCGCCACCGGTCCATTTCTGCCAGGGCCTGGATCCCCACAACACAGAGGGAGCATTTCACCTCCGAGGAGGTGCCCGCCAGCTCCTCGGCCTGGGATCGGCAGGCCAGGCCCGGCCAGGCGCGCTCGCAGGTCTCCAGCGCGGCCGGGAAGTCCAGGTGCACCACCAGGTGGTCGGCCGCCTCCTCCAGCAGAGCCACGGCGGGCGGCGGCGCCAGGGCGGGGCGCACCGGCTAGCTGCTCCGGAGGGGCCCCCCGAGGCCCCTGAGCGGGGCTGCCGAGGTCGAGAGGTCGCTCTTCATGGCCGGCCTGGGCTCAGGGCAGGGCTCCTGGGACGTCAGAGTGGCCGCCGCCTCAGCTGCCCCGTCGGGGGCTCCCGGCTGTCCCGTGTCGGCCTGGGAGAAGAGCGGGAAGCCTCACTCCCCGGCCCACAGCCCTTCCCGAGGCGGCTCCCCGGAGAAGGAAGAGGAAGGGGCCATCGGAGGCGAAGGCCGGGCCTGCCCGGGGACTGCTCCCGTCTCAAAGCAGCCGGGGCACCTGGGGAGCCAGTTCACACCTCGGATCTGCAGACTCGCTGCATCCCTGGAATACCTGGCCCTAGCTCCTCGGGCCCCACGGCCAGTGCCGGAACCACGTGAAACCCGGAGGTGCGGCGCCAGGATCCTTTTCATATACCTACAATAAAGTTTTAATATCCAGAATACACAAAGAAATCCTACAACTCAACAAGTGAAAGACAAACAGCCCAATTTAAAAATGGGCAAAAGACATGAATAGCCATTTCTCCAGAGACGATATACAAATAGCCAAAAAGTACAATAAAGATGTTCAACATCACTAGCCATTAGGGAAATACAAATCAAAACCACAATAAGATATCATTTCACACCTACTAGAAAGATTACTATTTTAAAAAAACAGAAAATAACAAATGTTGGAGAGGATATGAGGAAATAGCAACACTCATTCATTGCTGGTGGTAATGTAAAATGGTGTGGCTGCTGTGGAAGACAGTTTGGCATTTCTCAGAAAGCTAAGTATAGGGAAGCGGCTGTGGCTCAATCAGTAGGGCTCCTGTTTACCATATGGGAGGCCCCAGGCCCCGTTCCCGGGGCCTCCTGGTGAAGGCAAGCCCGCATGCACGGCGTGGTTAGCTGACCCAGTGAGCACAAGCAGCAAGGGGGGGATAAATGAATAAACAAATAAAAATCTTTAAAAAAAAAAGAAAGCTAAGTATAGAAGAATCATATGACCCAGCAATCTCTCTATTAGATATACAACCAAAATAATTAAAAGCTGGGAATCAAAGAGACATCTGCACACCAATGTTCATAGTGGCATTAGTCACAATTGCCAAAAGATGGGAGCAACCCAAATGTCTATCAGTTGATGAATAAACAAAATGTGGTATATATATATGATGGAATATTATTCAGCTCTAAGAAGAAATGAAGCCCTGATGCATGCAAAAAAATGCATGAACTTTGAGGACATTATGTTGAGTGAAATAAGCCAGACACAAAAGGACAAATATTGTTTGCTCTGACTAAATATGAACAAATTATAATAAGCAAACTCTAGAATATCAGTGACCAGGAGATAGAATGAGGGCAGAGAATTGGGAGGTAATGCTTAATTTGTACAGAATATCTATTTAGGTTGATTATAAATATTTGTAAATGGATGAAGGTGATGATAGCACATTATTGTGAGTATAATTAACAGTGCTGATTGTGTGTGAATGTGGTTGCAAGGGAAAGTTTATGGTCATGTATGTCACTAGAAGGAAAGCTAGAGGATAAAGCATGGTACTGTATAACACAGTGAACCCTGTTGTAGACCGTGACTGTGATGAATAGTACAAATATAAGAATAATCTTTAATGAACTATAACAAATGTATGCCACTATTACAAGATATTAATGAAAGGGTGATATATGGGTAAAAATAAACCTAAAGCAGACTTTAGTAAATGGGAATGTTTTAATACTATTTCATCAATTATAAGTAAGGTACCACACCAATGCTAAGTGTCAAAAATATGGGGGTAAAGGGATATGGGACTTGAAATATGAAAATGTTCTAAAATTGATTGTGGAGATGAATGCACAACTCTATGATTATACTGAGATACTGAGAGCCATTGATTGTACAATTCAGATGGATTGTATGGAGTGTCAATATATCTCAATAAAATTGCTTAAAAAAAGATAAGTTCTCATTGCAAACATCATTAATAGAAGAGCTGATAGAACTAATCAGCTCTGAGGTTCCAACTGATAATAAGTTCATGTGAATATTATTGGTTTGATCAAGTCTTGATGTCCAAAACTTGACTCCTCAAGTAAAAATTCTGGCCTGATTTTTAAAAGCTTTAGTGTTCACATTTCTTTATTTTGGTTCATATCCAAGACTCTGTTTTATCAGGCAACTCAGGCCACTTGGGTTTTACCTGGGTCCTGCTTGAAAAATAAATAAATAACATAAAAGGGGGGGGGGAACCACTTTTTAAAATTTTATTCATTCAAGTTTTTACCCAAATTAGGGGTGAAAAAAACTTTTATGTTAAGAAACCATAACTTTTTTTGAAGAAAAAAGGACCAAGTAGGAATTTTAAATAAATATATAAAAGAGTACTAATAAATTTATTATCATTAGTCAAAAATTGGGTATCTAATCAAGAATTTAAAAAGAAAACTACCTGTGCCCTAATAAAAGTGATAGACCATTTGGAAGAAAGTATTGAAACTTATGTAGTAAATTATGTCTAATAATCATTTTAATTCCATTGATATCTGCTTCAGGATTAACAGCTTCTGAGGTGTCACCTAAAAATCTTATAGAAAGGAAAAAAACAATAATTTCAATAAATAGTCTTAAGATTTATTAATAAATGATAGAAAATATACTTAATACATTTTACATTAGACAAGTTATTTGATCTCTCTGTGCCTCGGTTTCCTCACCTGAATTTAAGGTGATTACCATTGTTAATATTTAAGATTCCTTACAACTCTGACATTCTATGAATTGGTAAAACAATAAATTGTATTCTACAAACTATTAAATGCTGCCGAAGTTCAGAAATGGAAGCATTAATCTAGAAACCACTAGAAACCATGCTATAACATAAGGGAGAAAGGTCATGGAGTAATAAAATCATAGCTGAGCAGTTAATATATGTTAGGACTGTACTAAGTACTTTACAGTCATTGTCTCATTTATTTTTCATGCACACACACACAATGAAACTTCTATGATTATAGTTATTTAGCTGATAAAGATTATAGAGCAGATAGATGGCCTATAAGTGGTAAAAGTAGGATTTGTTCTCAGATGCATTCTCTTTTTTTTTTTTTTTTTTTTTAACCGGGAGGTCCCGGGGATCGAACCCGGGTCCCTCTATATGGGAGATGGACGCCCAACCAGTTGAGCCACATCTGACTCCCGTGATGCATTCTCTTGATCATGAGGCTGCACTACTTTTCACAAATGGCCTGGTTTCAAATTCTCACTCTGCAACTTACTGCAAAGCATGTGATGCAACCATTCTGACCACCACTTTCATCATGCATAAAATTTAAAGAAATAATGTGTATAAAGTACACATATTAATAATTAGTTCCCTTCTTTCCCTGAAGGAAATCAAGTACCATGTAGTATGTAGTATTTAAACTGGAACTTAAATTGGCAGAGAGATAATATCCCATTTTTATATAGAAAAGTTGTTCACAAAAGACTCAGAAAAACCTTCATTTTAACTTAAGAGAAATAGTGAAAAGTTTTGAAAGATTAATAATAAGAAAAGACAGATCATATAGGACTAAGGAGAGAGAAAGACCACATTTATTGACCTGAATTTAACTGAACCAAATGGAAGTAAAACCTCTTTGGAGAGGATATAATACCATTCCACAGAACATAGCCCTTTAAAGAGCAAAGAATAGGAAACTTGGTTCTGGACCTTCTTAAAAGAAAAAAAAAGTCTATTTTCAAGCAAAAGCTAATTATAAGTTATATAATAAGCAATTTAGGAAACACATATTAATTAATTACAATGTACAAAGCACTGTGCTGGGCATTTTGAATAGTTGCTATGGTTGGTAGATTAAATAATAGTCCCCAAATATGTCCACATCCTAATCTGCAAAATCTGTGCATGTTAATTGTTTTTGTTTGCTAAAAGCTGCCAAAAGCAATATATCACAAATGGATTGGCTTTTACAATGGGGGTCTATTGGCTTGCAAGCTTACAGTTCTGAGGCAGAGAAAAGTGTCCAAATCAAGGCATCATCAGGCAAAGCTCTTTCCCTGAAGACCAGCTGCAGGCGATCCTGGACTCCTCTTTCCTGGATGAAGGCACAATGGTGGTATCTGCTGGTCTCTGCCTTCTCCTCCAGGCACCTTTGCTTTCAGCTTCTGGCTGCTCAATGGGTGGCTTCCGCTTTGAGTTCCTGTGTCTTTTTTTTTTTTTCACTGTGTCTTATTTTCTCTCTGTCTCTCCATATTCTTCCCATTTATAAAGGACTCCAGTAAGAGGGTTAATATCTACCCTGGGTCATGCCTTAGTGAATTAATCTGATCCAAGGACTCAACTGAAATAATCTAATCAAAAGTCCCCACCTACAATAGGAATAGATTAGCTCTAAGGACAAGAACTTTTCTGGGTCCATAAAAGTCTCAAAATACCACTGTTAATTTATATGGCTAAATGGACTTTGCAGGTGTGATTAAATTAAGACTCTTGAGTTGGAGAGATTATACTAGATTAGCTGGGTAAGGCTGATATAATCACAATGGTACTTATAAAAGGGATGCAGGGGAATGTGATGTCATCAAAATGGCAATGTAGGATATCCCATGGTCAAGACTCCCCTTAGAATCAACTAATAAAAGGACAATGCCCACTCGCTTGGAACTCTGAAGTACAGTGGAGACTGGAGAAGGAAGCTGAAGAAAGGTAATCTCCAAGATGAGGTAGGAGATTTATGGACTGGACCACTAGTCTGGAATCATCCCCCTCACACAGTACTGCACAGCTTAAGAGTCAAAAAGAGGCAGCACAGCCTGGGTCCCTCCTGCTGTGGATGCAAACCATAGAGTCACGCACAGCAGCAAGTTAGAATGCTATGCATCTCCATGCCCAGGGACCCAAGTCCACAGAGACTCAGACAGAAGTCAAGCAGCTGAGGAGTGCCACATACAAAAATGGCCCCAGCAAAAACACAGACTGTGGCAGAACTGTTAGCAAGAGATGCACACACTAAATGCAGTCTCTGTTTACTAGTCCACTTATGTACAAAATGGGCCTTTCTGGATTGACCCCATTTGGCTTCCCGGGGCACGATACCCTAACAGGGAAGAACCAAAGGCATCTCAGATGGTTTTTTCAGGGGGTGGGGTGGGAACTGCGCTGCTGTAAGACAGGATGGGTCCCAGATCTGAAAAGTATAATGAAAAGAGGTACTGAGTTAAGGAGAGAATTTAAACAAATCATAGGAGCTGGGGAGAAAATTCTGCACAAAAACAAGCAGGAGAGATCAAGATTCCTGAAGACAGAACAGAGGAAAGGAAGCTTTCTCCTAGAGATGAAACAATTGCACACAAAAAAGGTCAATCTTAAAAATTGTACTGCATAGCCAGGGCAAGAATCAAGTGCAGAAGATCTGAAAAAATAAAAACTGAACAGTTAAACATGGACTACTCTGTGGGTCCAGAATAAATTGGACCAAGCATCAAAGAAGAGTCTGGAGTTGAGTGACAGCATGAAGCATACAAACATATGCATCATGGGTGTCCCAGAATGAGAAGAGAAGGGAAAGGGGGCAGATAGAACATTTGAGGAAATAATGGCCAAAAATTTCCCAGCTCTTATGAGAGACATAATATACATGTCCAAGAAGTACAATGAACTCCAAACAGAATAAACTCTAATACACTTACTCTGAGATACATACTAATCAGAATGCAAAATGCCAAAAAATAGATAATTTTGAAAGCAAGAGAAAAGTTATTTATCACATACAAGGGATCTCAATAAAACTAAGCACCAATTTCTCATCAGAAACCATGGAGACGAGAAAGCAGTGGTATGATATATTTAAGGTACTGAAAGAGAAAAACCTCAAGCCAAAATTTCTTTATCCAGCAAAACTGTAATTGGAAAATAAGGGAGAGTTTAAAATATTCACAGATAAGCAGAAACTGAGGGAGTTTGTCAACAAGAGACTTACCTACAAGAATTACTAAGGGGGGAGGAGTTCAGGTTGAAAAGAAAAGACAGAAGAGAGTGGCTTGGAGTAGGGTGAACAAGTGAAGATCTTCAATAAAGGTAACTAAAAAGGTAAATGCAAAAGCTGATAGTACTGTATATGAAATATATGACTCTACTCTTTAATTCCTGTAAGAGTTAGAGTACAATTGAACAAGAAAAAGTCATATTTCCTGACAATGGGCATACAAAATATAAAGAGGTACTATGAGAAAAAAAAAAAAAAAAAACATAAAGAGGAAATGGAAGGCTATGGGAGCAGCAAAAGTATATGCTGTTTAAGTTAAGTTGCTATCATTTCAAATTAGTAGGTTATAGAAGAAGATTGTGTAATACAAACCCAAGGGTAACAACAACGAAAGTATTTTAAAACTATACAGAAACAGAAATGAGAAAGAGAATAGTCAGATCTATCACAAAAGATCTACTACACAAACAAGGAGGTTGCAATAAAGGAAAAAAGAGGCAAAAAAGATATGACATATAAAAACCAACAGACAAAATGGCTGAAGTAAGTACTGTCTTTACAGTAATAACACTGAATGTTCATGGATTAAATTCCCCAATCAAAAGACACAGAGTAGCAGAATGGATTTAAAAAGCATGATACAACCATATTTTATTTATAAGAGACACTATTACGCAAAGAGACAAATAGGTTGAAAGTGAAAGGATGGAAAAATATAATCCATGCAAAAAGAAACCAAAAAAAGAGCTGGGGTAGATATAATAATATTGGGCAAAACAGACTTTACATCAAAAGCTGCTACAAGAGACCAAAAAAAGATGCTATATATTTTAAAAATGGGTCAAACTATAAGAAGACATAACAATCATAAGTATTTATAAACCTAAACAGGATGCCCCAAAATACATGAGGCACACACTGGCAAAACTGAAGGGAGAAATAGATACATCTACCATAATAGTTGGAGACTCAATACATCACTCTCATCAATAAGTAGAACATATATACAGAAGATCAATAAGGAAACAGAGAACTTGTATAATATGATAAATGAACTAGTCCTCACAGACATATACAGAACATTGCACCCCAAAACAGCAGGATATACATTCTTCTCAAGTTCAAATGGATCATCCTCCAGGAGAAATGACATGCTGGTTTAAAAAAAGTCTCAATAAATTTTAAAAGATTGAAATTATACAAAGCATTTTCTCTGACCACAATCAAATGAAGCCGATGATCAATAACAGGCAGAGAATTATGGAAGTTAAATAACACACTTAAGCAAAGAAAAAGTTACAAGGGAAATCAGTTAATATCTTGGAACAAATGAAAACAAGAACACAACATTCCTGACTCCCTCCTCAGATTGCTCATTAGTAGTATTTAGAACTGCTACTGATTATTGCCAATTAATCTTGAATACTGCCACTTTGTTGAACTCATCTATTACTTCTAGTAGCTTTGTTGTGGATTTGGGGGGATTTTCTAGATATAGGATCATGTCATCAGCAAATAGTGAAAGTTTTACTTCTTCCTTTCCTATTTGAGTACATTTTATTTATTTATCTAGCCTAATTGCTCTAGCTAGGACTTCTAGCACAGTATTAAATAACAGTGGTGATAGTAGGCATCCTTGTATTGTTTCCCATCTCAGCAGGAAGGCTTTCAGTCTTTCACCATTGAGTACAATGTTAGCTGTAGTTTTTTCATGTATGCACTTTATCATGTTGAGAAAGTTTCCTTCTATTCTTATCTTTCAGAGAGTTTTCACCAAGAACGGATTTTGGATTTTGTCAAATGCCTTTTCTGCCCATCAACATAGATGATCATGTGAATCTTCTTCCTCAGTTTAGGAACATGATATATTAAATTGATTTTCTTGTGTTGAACTACCCTTTTATATATGGGATAAAACCCACTTGATCATGATGTATAATTCCTTTTATTTATTTATTTTTTTTTTGAGATACTGGGGCAGGGATTGAACCCAAGACCTCATATGTGGGAAGCCAGCACTCAACCACTGAGCTCACATCAGCTCCCCTGAGTTGGTTTTTTCATTTGTTTGCTTGCTCTTTGTTTTTTTTGTTTTGTTTTGTTTTGTTTTGTTTTTAGGAGGCACTGGGAACTCAACCTGGGATCTCCCACGTGGGAAGCAGGTGCTCAACTGCTTGAACCACATCCACTCCCCTATAATTCCTTTAATGTGCTATTGGATTCGATTAGCAGGTATTTTGTTGAGGATTTTTGCATCTACATTAGTTAGAGAAATTGGTCTGTATTTCCCTTTTTCATGTTATCTTTATCTGGCCTTGGTATTACGGTGATGTTGGCTTCATAGAATGAGTTTGGTAATGTTCCCTTCTGTTCTATTTTTGGAAAAGTTTGAGCAAGACTGGTATTAATTCTTCTTTGAATGATTGGTAGAATTCACCTGTGAATCCATCTGTCCTGGACTTTTCATCTTTGGGAGGTTTTTGATGACTATTTCAATCTCCTTATTTGTGATTTGTTTCTTGGTGTCTTCTGTTTCTTCTAGGGTCAGTGTAGGTTATACATGTTTCTAGAAATTTGTCCCTTTCACCTAGATGATCCAGTTTGTTGGCATTCAGTTGTCCATAGTTTTATTTCTTTGGAGTCAGTAGTAATGTCCCACCTCTCATTTCTGATTTTATTTGTATCTTCTATCTTTTTGTCTTTGTCAGTCCAGCTAAGGCTAGTCGATTTTGTTGATTTTCAAAGAACCAATTTTTGGTTTTGTTGATTCTATTGTTTTGTTGTTGTTGTTGTTGTTGTTGTTGTTCTCAATTTCATTTATTTCTGCTGTAATCTTATTTCTTTCCTTCTACTGACTTTGGGATTAGTTTGCTGGGTTTTTTTCTAGTTCCTGCAGGTGGTCAGTTAGGTCTTTGATTTTAGCTCGCTCTTCTTTTTTAATGTGTTTAGGGCTATAAATTTCCCTCTCAGCATTGCCTTCACTGCATCATATAGGTTTTGAAATATTGTGTTCTCATTTTCATTCATCTTGAGATATTTACTGATTTCTCTTGCAATTTCTTCTTTGAGCCACTGATTTTTTAAGACTGTGTTGTTTAACCTTCATACATTTATGAGTTTTCCCTTTCTCCACCTGTTGTCAATTTCCAGCTTCATTCCATTATGATCAGAAAAAGTGCTTTGTATCATTTCAACCTTTCTAAATTTATTGAGACTTGTTTTGTGACCCATCATATGGGCTATCCTGGAGAAAGATCTATAAGCTCTTGAGAAGAATGTATATCCTGCTGTTTTGGTGTACAATGTTCTATATACGTATGTGAGGTCTAGTTCATTTATCACATTATTCAAGTTCTCTGTTTCCTTATTGACCCTTTGTCCAGTTGTTCTATCCAAAGATGTGAATGTTGTATTGAAGACTCCAAGTATTATTGTAGAGAAATCTATTTCTCTCTTCAGTTTTTCACAAGTTTCTGCCTCATATATTTTGGGGCTCCCTGGCTAAGTGTGTAAATACTTACTATAGTTATTTCTTTTGGTGACTTATGCTTTTATTAATATACAATATTGTTCTTCATCTCTTATAGCAGTTTTTAAATTAAAGTCTATTTTGTCCAATATTAGTATCACTATTCCAGCTCTTTTTTGATAATTATTTACATGGAGTATCCTTTTCCAATCTTTTACTTTCAGTCTATTTGTGTCCTTACGTGTAAAGCAAGTCCATTATAGACAACATATAGGTGGCTGATATCTTTTTATCCATTCTGTCAGTCTGTGTCTTTTGATTGGGGAGTTCAATCCATTAACATTTAAAATTATTACTGTAAGGCCTTACTTACTTTGTCCATTGTACCTTCTGACTTTCCATTGACCTATCTCACTATTATCTGTCTATTTACCCTTTTTGTTACCTTTACCAATAATTTGCACTTCTACACTCTTCTCCAGGGCGCGCTCTCTCTCTTGCTCTCTCTCTCTCTCTCTCTCTCTCCTGTCTTTTCCTTTCTGGTTGTAGCATTCCCTTTAGTATCCCTTGCAAATCCTGTCTCTTGATGACATATTTTTCAGCTTTTGCTTATCTGTGAAGACTTTAAACTCACCCTCAGTTTTGAAGGACAGCTTTTCCTGATAAAGAATTCTTCTCTCTTTTAGAACCTTTAATATATCATACCACTGCCTTCTCACCTCCATGGTTTTTTTATCAGAAATTGGTACTTAGTCTTATTGAGTGTCCTTTTAATGTGATGAATTCTTTTTCTCTTGCTGCTTTCAAAATTCTCCCTTAATCTCTGGCATTTGACATTCTGAATAGTAGGTGTCCTGGAGATTTATTCTGTTTGAGGTCTGTTGTCCTTCTTGGATATTGATATTTTGTCTTTCATAACGATTGGAAAATGTTCAGTCATGATTTCTTCAAATATTTTTTCTTCCCCTTTCCCATTCTCTTCTTCTGGGACACCTATAATGCATATATTTGTGTGTTTCACATTGTCATTCAATTCCCTGAGATCCTGTTCCACTTTTCCATTACTTTCTCTTTCTTTTCTCCTGTCTTTTTCAAATTCAGATGTTCTGTCCTCAACCAATTCAAATCTGCTATTATATGCCTCCAGTGTATTTTTTTAATCTCTTCCATTGTATCTTTCATTCCCATAAGATCTGTTACTTTTCTTTGAAAACTTTCTAATTCGTTTTTGTGTTCAACCAGTATCGTCTTAATATCCTTAATCTTTTTAGCCATCTCATTGAATTTATTAAGGAGATCTGTGTGGATATCTGGATTAGTTGTCTCAAATCCCATGTTTCATCTGAAGATTTAACTTGTTCCTTTGGTTGGGCCATATTGTCCTGTTTCTTAAAATGGCTTGTAATTTTTTGCTGGTGTCTTGGCATCTGGTTTTTTTATGTGTTTATTCTGTGCTCATTTTCTCTCTTTAGACTATGTCTTTCAAATTGGTTGTTTTTTTGCTAAAACTTCCTCTGTTCCTCCTCTGTGAATGTTAGTTTGTTATATTTGTTTTTTACTTGTCTCTGTATATTTTTAATACTCCTTTTTTTCTTCTCTCGCTACTATTTCCTGGAGGGCTAATTTTGGTAGATGTGTCTCCCTGGAGACAACCTTTCCAGTTCTGGTTTCCCAGTCAAAACAGGCTCAGGGGACCTTTGAAGGGAGTGTAGAACAACTCCAATGTGCTCTGGAGAAGATACACTAAAGACCTTCAGTCTTCTCTTTCATGTCTCCCCCAGTCTTGGCTTTCCTAAAGTACCCAGCAGGTAGCACTCTTTATCCAGTTGTTCCCTGCTGCCTGAAAGTTATTTTGTGCCTTTAATTCTCAGCAGACTTAGTTCCTGGTGGGGGCAAGGTTTAGGCTGATTTTGCCAGGATGAAATTATTGCACAGCTCCCCACCCCTGAGATCTAAGTTCTCTGATTAACTGCCACACTCTGTACTGCCCACCCCCCAGGTGGGTGAGGTGACTCTATCTGCACTGTCTTGAGAGAGAGTGGCCAGAGGGTTCTTGGTCCCCCTCCTTCCTGGGACACCTTGGGGATAAGAGTACAGTAAATGTTCAAGGTGGATGGGGTGAATCTTTCTGAGCTGCCTACAGAGAGCAAGTGCTTCTCTTCCTTCCAGGGAGCGTTGGAGCCAAGTGAGCAGGGGCCCTTTTAAGGTAGATGGGGTGAATCTGTCTACACTGCCCAAGAGAGTGTGCACTTCCTCTCTGTCCAGGAGCATTTGGGGCCAAGTGTGCCGCAGCCCTTTTAAGATGAAAGGGGTAAATCTCCCTGCCCTGCCCACGAGAGAGTGTATGCTTCCTTTCTGTCCAGGGATGCGGTGTGTGCAGCAGCCCTTCAAGGTGAGTGGGGTAAATCTGCCTGCTCTGCCCAGAGAAAATGTTCAAACTGCATCCAATTTCCACTCCTGCTGAGTGTGGAGGCCTAAGCAGTGGCTTTCCAAACTGGAAGCACTGGATCTGACCCCTACCCGCCCTAGGGACTAATGTGTTTTTCAGTGACCCCTGCTTCCACACCTGCTAGGGGTAGTTACACCCCAAATGCTACTGGCTTTTTGGTGGCTCAGGCATATTTAAACCTCGGCTGTACTCAAGATTGGAATCTAGGTAGCCTATTCTGCCAATCAACAGCTGTAGTTGGTGCCTGGCCACTTCCCCTCCTCAGCTTTTGGGGAAGAGAGCTTCCAGATGGGGAGTGGGTCCAGAAGTTGCCAGCCTCACCAGTGGGGGGTGGACAACAGCTTCTGCAGCATGGAGGAATCTACTCACGAATCTTCACTGCAGATGGTCAATCTCCTCTTCCTGTTCTTCCCTGGATGATACATTGTGTTCTTCCGGTCTCTGGTGTCTCCCAAACACCAGGCAGATCCTGGCTGATTATTAGTTCCCTGCAGGATGGGCTGATTATTAAATCTTCCTACTCTATTGCCATCTTGGGTCTTCTCCACCAATGTTTTTTTTTTTTTTAATATTTGCAACCTAGGAGTAGAAGACAATTTTCTGAACCTCATAAATGGCATCTACAAAAAGTTTTTTTTTAATTGTACTTGATGGTGAAATGTGGAAACTTTTTGAGCCAAGACAGAATGAGACAAAGGTACCCAATATTACCATATATCTCTGTCTGTTCAACATTGTTCTAGACATCTTAACTAAGGTGATAAAGCACAAAAAAAGAAATAAAGGTATAAAAATTTTAAAGTAAGATATAAAACTGCCATTAGAGAAGAATATCCTGGCAACTTTATCTGTAAATATATGCAAAATCTTGAGGGACTTCCACTTTCAAATAAGATGACATAACTGTAACTAGATTTACCCTCCAGCCTGAAACAACAAAAAACCTAAACCAAAGATATGAACAATTCTCAAGGCACTGAAAGCAAAGAACAATGGTCCCCAAGATATGTAAATTATGTCAAGCAACAACTCTGCCCAGCTAATTTCCTGAGGAATGTTTCCAGGCCACAGCACAGAAAGGAAAAACCCAGTCAGAGACCATGGGCTCTCTGAGTTGAAGAGGTGGAGCTGAGGTCCGGGGAGACCAAGGAAGCTAGAGATCACAGGAAAGAGTGCCAGAGAAGGAAAAGCAACACAAGAGAGAGTAGCAGAGGTTAACAAAGGGTTCCCCCTTGAGACTTCAGCTGAGTACTAATCAGTGTATATATATATATATATATATATATATATATGAGGAAACTACCTGAGGCTATATGACGCTGTATAAAGAACCACCCCAAAGAATTAGATGAAACAATACCTGGGGCTGACACAGGTCCAGGAATCGTTACTGTTCCCACTAGCCAAAATGGAAAACCTCATAATTCACTAGGCACTGGGTAGAGTAGTCAGAAGGGTACTGTTTCATCAGTGGTATAAAATGGGCCCTAGATAATCTTGGCTAACAAATACTAAGAGCAAGACCCAAAAGGATCAAACTGATTCCAAGTACCTTAACTACATCCCAGAACAAAGCTCAAGAATATTTATAGGAATACAAAAATATCCATACCCAACTAGAAAATATTCACAATATCTGGCATCAAATTAAAAAAATGTGAGGCATGTAAATAAGCAGGAAAATGGGACCTATAATGAGTCAAAAATGTAAAGGACAGGAAAAGTTATTATACCTATATTATATATGTTCAATAAGCTGGGGAAAGATTGAACATGATAGAGACATAAGAAATATATAAAACAGGCAAATCAAATTTCTAGTGATAAAAACTTTAAATCCTGAAATGAAAAAAAGATAAACAGAATGAGATTTACAGCAAATTAGACATTGCAAAAGAAAAAATATGTGAACATGGAAGACACAGCAATAGAAACTACACAAAATGAAGAAAGAGATGATAGAATCATAAGATATGAACATCCTGAAACAACATCAGTGAGCTGGGGGAAAACTTCTAATGGCCTAATATACATGTAATTGAAATTCTAAAAGAAGAGGAGAGACAGGGAACAGAAAAAAAATATTTGAAAATATAACTGCCATATATTTTACAAACTTGATAAAATATATAAAGCCCCAGATAAAGAAGTACAAAAAACTCAAGCACACCAAAATAAATTAAATAACATGAAGAAAACTACACAAGGCCTCTCATAATAAAATTTCTTAAAACCAGTGATTCAGAAAAAATATTTTAAAAGGGAAAGAAAAAAGACACGTAACAGAACAGCAAAGATAATAAAGTCCTAAAAGAAAAAAGTATCAATAAAATTATATGCAGCAAAAATGTCTTTAGGAATAAGGTAAAATAAAGACTTTTGCAGATGCAAAAAAGCTGGAAGAATTCATCACCTGTAGTCTTCTTTCATTTCTTGCAGCAGAGTTTTGTAGTCTTTAGTTATACAAGTCTTTTGTATCTTGGTTAAATTTATTACTAGATATTTTATTTTTTTAGATACTATTGTAAATGGGATTGTTTTCTTAATTTCCTCTTTGGAGCATTCTTCGCTAGTATTTGGGAAAACAGTTATTTTTGTGTGTTGATCCTATACCCCGCCACTTTGCTGAACTCATTTATTATCTCTAATAATTTTCTTGTGGATTCCTTTGGATTTTTGATACATAAGGGCATGTTGTTTTCTGCAAGTATACATAGTTTTATTTCTTCCTTTACAATTGGGATAACTTTTATTCCTTTTTCTTACCTAATTGCTCTGGCAAGAACTTCTAGTACTGAATAACAGTGATGAAAGCAGGCATCCTTGTCTCACTCCTGATTTTAAGTACAAAGATTTAAACCCTTCACCACTGAATATGATGTTAGCTGAAGGTTTTTCATAAATGGCTTTTATGATGTTGAGAAAGTTCCCATCTATTCCTACATTTCTGAGGGATTTTTTATCAAGAAAGAATGCCGAATATTTTCAAATGCCTTTTCTGTATCTATTGAGATAATAATATGGCTTTTAACCTTGATTCTCTTTATGTAATATATTATTTTGATTGATTTTTAACTCTTGAACCACCTTGCATTCCTGGAATCCCACTTGGTCATAATGTATAACCTTTTTAATATGCTGTTGGACTAGTATTTTGCTAGTATTTTGTTAAGGATTTTTGCATCTATATTCATAAGGGAAATTGGTCTGTAATTTTCTTTTCTTTTGATGTCTTTACCAGGCTTTGGTATCAGAGTAATGCTGGCCTCATAGAATGAATTAGGGAGTGTACAATCTTTCTGAATTTGAGAAGCATCAATGTTAATTCTTCTTTAAATGTTTAGTAGAATTCACTAGAAAAGCCATCTGGTCCTGGACTTTTCTTTGGTAGAAGATTTCTGATTATTATTTTAATACCTGTACTTGTTATAGATTTTTTGAGGTTTTCTATTTCTTCTTGAGTCAATTAGGGTAGCTGGTATATTTCTAGGAATTTTTCCATTTCTTCTAGATTAACCTGCTTGTTGGCATACAATTGTTCATAATATTCTTTTTTTGTTGTTGTTGCTTTGTTTTATCATGTTTTTTGTTTGTTTTTGTTTTTAATTTATTTATTTTTTATTGTGGGTAAAAATCAAAATTTTTACAATACATACCAACATTTGTAAAATGATATATAAATATATATGCATATATATGTATTTGCTTACAAAATGTTATTTATATATATATAAATATATTTTAAGAGGTGCTCAGATTACCTAAAATATTACACAGAACCCACTGGGATTCCCATGTTGCCCACCTCCCACACCTCCCATCACATCCCACACAACATCTCCCACAAGTGTGGCCCACCACCCTCAATGGACTTACACATCCTGGGGCCTTGCCACCAACCATAGACCACAGTTCACATCGTAGACCACACTCTCTCCCACATGGGCAACGGCCATCCCAGGGAATGAAGAGGGCCTGCATCTGCAGGCAGGATCATCCCACCCACCATATCCACGGGATATAAGCCCTCTCTCACTTGGAGGTGGAGTGGACATCACCATCCCAGTCCCCTCAGGATTGGGGGAAGAACTATGGACTAGAGTGGACTTGATGGTATTCTGTTGTACACATATGGTGATTCTAGCAATGGAAGAAATTATAACAATGAGGTGGAGCCAGTGGCCACTTGACACTTTTGGGGCAGGGAGGGAACAAGCAGTTGAAATATAGGGGCTTCTTTGGGATTTGGAGGTTGTCCTGAGTACCGTTGTGGCAACGGATGTAGGCCATTTTAAATAATATTCTCTTATAATCCTTTTTATTTCTGTAAGATCAGTAGTGAGAGCACCATTTTCATTTTCATTTTAGTTATTTGCATTGTTTCTTATTTTCTTTGTCAGTCTGGCTATATGTTTGTCAATTTTGTTGACTTTTTTCAAATGCCAACTGTTTTATTTTCTCACTTGCTTTTCTATTCTCTATTTCATTTATCTCTGCTCCAATCTTATAAATCTAAATAAATAACTAGGTATCCCATGTTCATGGATTGGAGGAATTAATACTGTTAATATGACAATATTACCCAAAGTAGTATGAAAATTCAATGAAAGCCCTATCAAAAGTCCCACAGCCTTTTTACAGAAATGGAAAAACTGATGCTCAAATTCTTATGGAACTGCAAGGGGCCCCAAATAGCCAAAACAATCATGAAAAAGAAGGTTGGAGGACTCACACTTCCCAATTTAAAATTGTGCTACAATGTTACAATAATCAAAACAGTGTGTTATTGGCCCTAAGATAGAAAAACAGACCAAGAGAACAGAATTGGAAGTCCAGAAATAGACCCAAATATCTATGGCCAGTTGATATTCAACAAAGATGCTAACTACATGCAGTGGCGAAAGAACAGTCTCTTCAACAAATAGTGTTGGGAAAACTGATTTCCACATGCAGAAGAATGAAGCTAGACCCCTACTTCACACCATATAAAAAAATCAACTCAAAATGATTTAAGGATCTAAATACAAGAGCTAAAATTTTTAAATTCTTAGAAAATAACTAAGGGACAAATTTTCATGACCTGGGATTCAGCAATGAATTCTTAGATATGACACCAAAAGGATAAGCCACAAAAGAAAAAATAGATAAATTTAATTTCATCAAAATTAAAAACTTTTGTGCATTGAAGGAAATTATCAAGAAAGTGAAAAGACAACTTACAGAAGGGTGGAAAATAGTTTTAAACAATGTATTGGAAAAGGGCTTAATATCCAGAATACACAAAGAAATTTTAAAATGCAACAAAAATGACAAACAACCCAATAAAAAAATTGGGTAAAGTACTTGAATAGACATTCTGCAAAGAAGATACACAGGTGGCCAATAAACACATGAAAAGATGCTCAACATCATTAGCCATTAGGAACTGCAAATTAAAGCCACAGTGAGATACCACTTCATACCCACAAGGATTGCTATTAATTTTTAAAAATGGAAAATAACAAGTATAGAATAGAATGCAGAGAAATTGAAACTTTAGTGTATCATTGGTCGGAATGTAAAATGTTGCTGCCGCTATGGAAAACAATATGGTGGTTCCTCAAAAAGTTAAATATAGAATGACCATTTGACTCAGCAGTTTCACTTCTAGGTATATACCCAAAGAGAGTGAAAACAGGGTCTCAAACAGATATTTGTACACCAATATTCATAGCAGCATTATTCATAATAACCAAAAGGTAGAAACAACCTAAGGGTCCATCAACAGTTGAATGGATAAACAAAACGTGGTACATGCACACAATGGAATATTACTTGGCCACAAGAAAGAATGAAGTTATAAATCATTCTGTAACATGGAAGAACCTTGAAAACATTAAGTTCAGTGAAATAAGCAAGGCACATAAAGACAAAAAAATTGTATGATATCACTTATAAGAGATGACTAGGAATAGCAAATTTGTAGAGATAGAAAGCAGACTAGAGGTTACCCAGGATGGCAGGGAAGAAGGGAAGAGAGTATGTTGGTTTATATAGTATATATATATATATCTTCCAGAATTTTCTACATTTTTTTTCCAGAGTAAAAACCAAAGTCCTTTCAATAGTCTATAAGACCCTGCAGTATTTGACTTGGACAACTTTCTATTCTCATCTCCTATCACTTTCTCTTTCATACTCCAACCACTATGGCTTTCTTGTTGCCCCAAACAAGCCAACCACATTCCTGCCTCTATAATTTTTGTTCCCTTTGCTTGGAACACTGTTCTCTCAGATGCATGGTTTATTCCCTCACCTCCTTAAGGTTTTGCTTAAAATGTCACCTTCTCACCTCACTCCCACTTCAACTCTCACTATCCCTCTTGTCAGCTTTGTTTTTCTTTATAGCACTTATTACTATCTGATAAGTATATTATATAACCAATATATTTTTTTTTCTTTCACTGTTGCATCTCCAAAGCCTAGAACAGAGGCTGGCACATGATAGAGGCTAAATAAATATCTGTTGAATACAAAGAAAATTGTAATGACTCAAGATGAATTAGGCTGACATTACCCAAACTCAGATCAAACTTAAGTAGAAATCCTGGTCCACCTCAAGTGACACATTAGCAAGTAGAGAAAGGTGATTATTGCTGAAGACAAGATAAGAGTACCTGATTCATTACACTATTAGAGAATACATTTGTTTTTGTTTAAAATTTTCCATAATAAGTCAATAAGCCAAAATTATCATTATTCACAATTGACATGATCGAGTATGTAGAAAATGTAGCAGAATTTACAGAGAAATTATTAGAAATTAACAAGTCAGTTGAGCAAGGTTGCCAGATAAAAACACAACGTATTATATTTAAAAAATCAAATGTTCTCTATATTCCAGCAACAAACACAAAGAAAAATGAAATTAAAAACACAATTTGCAATACATAAAAAGTATCAAATACCTAGGGATAAATACAACTTAAAAGTTCAAGACCTTGGGGGAGTGGATGTTGCTCAGTGGTTGAGTGCCTGCCTCCCACACGAGGTCCCAGGTTCAATTCCCGGTACCTCAAAAAAAAAAAAGTTTCAAGACCTCTACATGGAATACTATAAAATATTAACAAGAGAACATTTAAAGTCTTACACAAAAACAAAAAAATAACATGTTCATGGATTGGAAAATTTAGCACTATATTTCAAAGACATCAACTCTTCCCAAATTGACCTATATATTCAACGCAATCTCTCAATGGAACTCCCAACTAGTGATGTGTATGTGTTTGTGTGTATGTAAATTGGTAAGCTAATGCTAAAATTTACATGGAGAATATAACTACCTAGAAATAAAAAGAATTTCTAAATGATATCAAGACTTACTATATAAAACTACAGTAAATAAGATGTATGGAATTGGCATGATGATAGGAAAATATAATTAAAGTACATGTCCAAAATTATTGCAAAAAGAAGTTGATACTACAAAGCAATGGGGAAATGATGGTGTATTTAATGAATGATGCTGGGCTAATTAGATTCCTATGTGAAAAAAAATTAAAATTGATCCTTACCTCATACAATATACAAAAATAAATTTCAGTTCAAAGAAAAACTATGTGTGTGTGTGTGTGTGTATAGAAAGAGAGAGAGAGGAACGGATGAAGTAGATATGGAGAAATGCTAAAAATTATTGAATTAAGGTAGAAGGCATACGTGTGCTCATTGTGCCATTTCTACAAATTTCTGTTACGTTTGAGTATATTTGTAATAAAAGAAATTAGAGAGCAGGGAAGGACTGAAAAGTTAGCTATCTTCAAGGCAAATCATTTTCTAACCCAGTAAGTGTGATTGCTATCCTTGAGGGTCTGCTTTAGCCTCTAATTCTTCATCCTTACCAATATCCATGCTTTTTGCCATATGACAATGCACTTCCTCCCATTACAGACAGAGTGTACCTACCTGCCCCTTGACTTTGAGCTCAGCCATGTGACTTGCTTTCATCAATGAGCTATTGGCTTACATTACAGAAAGAGAGGCTTGCCTTCTTGTGCCTCTGCTACTACATTGAGAACAATCCCTGAATATTATGGCTATTGGAATAAATCACCACAATCTTCATGCTAAAACACACATTTATTCTCTTAGTCTGGAAGCCAGTAGTCTGAAATCAATTTCACTGGGCCAAGATCAAGGTAGTGACAGGGCCATGCTCACTCTAAAGGCTCTAGAGGAGAATCTTTGACTTGCCTCTTCCAGCATTTGGTGGCTACCAGCATTCCTTGACTTGTGGCCACACATTTCAATCTCTGCTTCTTTGGTAACACTGCCTTCTCCTCTTCTGTTGTCAAATCTCTTTCTGCCTCCCTCTTATAAGAATATATGCCACTTAAGGTATCATTTATATGTTCTTGGGGTTAGGACATGGGTATCTCTTGGGGGCCACTACTAAACCCACCACACTATCTGCTAGTTCTAAAATGAAGAAAGACTTGAGAAACAAACCTGAACCAAACCTGCAAAGATCAGCAAAGAAGCTCCAGGCAGCCTGCAGTCTGTACCAACCTTCCCATAACAATAAAGGAAACTTATACTTTTTGTAATTTGGGACTGAGGAGTTTTTTTGTTGTTTCTTTTTTATTATTATTAGAGAAGTTGTAGGTTTACAGAAATATGATGCTGAAAGTACCGAGTTCCCATATGCAGCCTCCTCTCAGACACAGTTTTCCTTATGATTAACAGTCTAATAAAGCAGGCAATATTTTAATAAAGTCAAATCCAAAATTGGATAATGGGTAACTGACAAATACAAAATCACAATTCCTAAACTTTAAAAGCTAATTTGCTTCCCATATAGTTCCTGAGGACTCCAATTCATGTTTATGTCAATTTTCTCTAAATTACAATAAACATATATTAGATTGGTTGCACAACATCACACATTTTATTCTAAATTATCTTTTCCATATTTATCTTCAGAACAAGATTAGAAGCTCCCCGTGATCATATATTTTATAGACTCATAAAATTACTATTTAATCTGCCAAGGAGTTTCTATCATAATAAATTCAAGACAAGATATTTCTGTTGTAATGAAAAATTCAAATGAAAATCATTACAAATGAAACCCAAATCATCAGTATACTTTTGCTCAGCTGCATCTTTAAAAAGATAAGCTAACCAAGGAAATAAATTAATAAATAATCTCCAAAATAAATACTAAACATCAAAAGCACAACAGGTGGAGCTTTTTGAAAAAACTTGCTGTGGAAAGATGGCGAAGTAGGGAGCTCCAGAACTCAGAACAACTATTAAACAGGCAGGAACTGTGGGAAACAACTATTCTGAACCTCCAAAGGCCAGAAAAATACTGTATAGCATCATGGGAAGGGTGAGAGGAAAAGGCCAATAAATTATGGTAAAGAACTTGTAAATTGCCCTCTCAAGTGGAAGCTACTAGAGCCCATCCCCCACATGCTGCCCTGAGTTCCAGGCTCTGACTAGCTCACGGGTGACAGAAAGAGACATAAAAAATCCTGGTGCCGTGGCAGGCGGGCATTCCTTGTCCAGTTGCCTGGGTTCCCAGGCTCAGCACGGAGATAAGCCCCGCAGAGGTGTGGCCTGACCTCCCTGCCTGGCAGCAGCACCAGAGCCTAGACTAGGCTGGAAGGTGGGAGGAGGCACCAGCCTGTGCTAGGGCATGGAGTTCTGCCAGTGCTGCCCAGACAAGGAAATGTTACTGTTGTAAAGAATGTATGCTTTGGAATGAGTGCTGCGACTGCATTTGTATGGGCAATCCTCGAAATTACAGCAATACACCTCCAACTTCCAAGAGCACCATGGACGAGCTGCATGAGCCATCTCTCTCTTCCCAGCAACACAGTTGAATTGGAATATCGATTCCTTTCCTGTTGCAGAAGAACTTTCACATCATGAAAATCTGGTTTCCTTTTTGGAAACTGTGAACCAGCCACACCATCGAATGTGTCTATTCCTGGCAACCTGTCCAGGCACCTTATTCCAGTGACAAAGAACACATGTGAACTGTGGATAATATTTTATACATCATTGAAAAATATCATGTAAGTATATGGAGGCCTCCAAGAGCTGCTAGTTCCATAATGTCTGCTGCGAGTGCATCGGCTACGGCAGTAAAACTGTCAAATGCATGAACTGCATGTTCTAAAGAAGCAAAAGAAATGCAAAACCAAGCCATGTCATCAGAAAGAAAGATATGAAAAGTTACTAAGTGAGATCTTCTGGTGGCACCAGAATGCCAGCGATTTAAGATGTAAAGAATTTAGAATGAGTTGCTTTTTAAATAGAGCATATGTAGTAATTTGTTAAATTGTATCGCTATAACCACTGTTATTGACCTTATTTCAATAAACCCTTTCCTTTGACTACATGTTCAACTTGGTCATAGGAAGAAGCGCACAGAGGACTCCTTGAAAGATCTGAGGTTTCTGGCATACTGACTGATGGCATTTTTTTCTAGCATCCCCAAAGCCTTTTGATTTGACAGTGCTGACAGAAGCATGTTAAAAGAAGTTGCAGTTTCTTCAATTTACCACTCTCGGACACTGAGCTTTTATAGCGGTATGACATTGTGCCTTTTATTATGTTCTAAAAATAGGGTAGATGCTCAAATATCTCTCTCTTAGAACTCACATAAAAATCACCATAAAATATTCATTTTGACCCTTTTTATGTTGGTTTCAGAAGGTAAATAAATGCTTACTATTTTTTACGATTTAAAGTTATTACATAGTAGGATGTCCTATAAAGCACATGCTGACAAAGCTTTAGGAGAATTTTCTCATTCTCTCCTGCTCCCCCTGCCCAGAGTGCTGAAGTAGGTAATGATGAAGAAATTTTACCAAGATATCAGGAGGCTCCTATGAAATGGCCATCAGTACACTGCTAGGGTCACTAACTAGGAAGGTAGAGCATTTCTTGTCACTTACCGTACCATCTTAAAAAACACTAGGAATGGGGAATAACTGCTAAATCAGACTATAACTGGAGCACCAGGGAAACAGCTTGTCCCCATTGCGTGGGAGGCATAGCTTTAAGTCGAAGCTCAGCTGGAAGCCCAGAAGGCCCACTCAGTCTCAAGAAAGGCAGAGCGAAGTGCTCACATGGATGATTGATAGAAAGGGTGTAGCAGTTTGATATAGTTATGAATTCCAAAAATATATATGGATTATGTTTGTAAACTGGTCTGTTCCTCAGAGCATGATTAAATTATGATTAGGGCTTTGATTGGGCCACGTCAGTAGGGTGTTGAGTTCCCGCCCCTTGGTGGGTGGGAACTCAAGAGATAAAAGGCATGGCAAAGGACAGAGTTGAAGTTCTGATGCGGAGTTTTAATGCTGGAGCCCAGGGAAGTACGCACACAGAGGAGCTTGGTAGTGAGGAAGGAGAGAAGGCTCTGGGAAAAGAGATGAGCCATGTGCCTGAGAGTCTACAGCTGGCCTTTGCGGAGAGAGGCAAAGCCTAGAAAGCCTCATAGTCTACAGATGACCTTATGGAGATAGCAGAGAGGCTGAGCCCAGAGACAAGCAAGCCCCAGGAAAAGGAACTCGGGAAGCCTCAACCCTCTCAGATGCTGGCAGCCACCTTGCTCCAAAACATGGCAACAGACTTTGGTGAGGGAAGTAACGTACGCTTTATGGCCTGGTAACTATAAGCTTCTACCCCAAATAAAAACCTTTTATAAAAGCCAACAGATTTCTGGTATTTTGCATCTGCACCCCTTTGACTAACTCATAGAAGGAGAATTAAAAGAAAAAACTTTTGGAGTGTGAACAAGCAAGGTTGAAAATACTGGAAATTATGGTGGGAAACATCAGAACTATTTACACTATTTTTATTTCGTGATCTTTCATTTGTTAAGTTTATATCTGTATCTAATGTTCTTATTGAATAAGTATAATTATATAGTGGGGTGTGAAGATTATGAACCTAAAAGAAATTTCTGTTCAGGACGGTGTTAACTCCAAATATACTACAGAATATTTGTCAGTTTTTGATATAATGTTTCAATAAAGAGAAGTGTAAACATTATGTGCCCTTCATTGTAATAAAATTCAATCTTCAAGTATGAATCTAAAGCATAAATATTTATATTACAGAGACTCTTAACTGCAGAATTTCTAATTTCTCTAGTGCATATTTAAATTACAAGTAGCTTTTTAGAGAACATGTCTTTTATATTCTAAATATTTTAGTATATACAAATAGATAGTGTTCTTGAATACATTTTGTGCTATTCATTTTCTAAATAGTAGTTAGTTATAAGTTCATGTGATGTTATAATTAACTATTATAAAATTTAAAGCCTTCATACCCTTTCTTCTTCAGAAAACTGTAATGAATACAGTCAATGGACAAAACAAAGTTGAAATTTAGCTCATTAATGTATTTTTTTTTTATAGGAAAAACTTAGGGTTTCCTTTCTTACTTTTAGCTAGAAGGCCTCTGTTTAAAAGTACCTTGAAAACATTTTAGCTCCCCTTCTTAATACCTATAAAGCTGTGGGGTTTTTTTTGAGCTTAAGGGAAAGCTTTAAAGGAATTTGCAGTCAGTACTTCGATAGCTTTGAGTAGAAGGGCTTTCCACATTCATTGGCAACATGAATAATGCTTCCTTAAATATGCCATCAAGCTTATTTTTATACTGGAATTTAACCACAATGTGGTTTTGTAGGTCTTAATTATTAAATTTCAAAATGTAACTTCTCTTTTCCTCTCCTTTCCTTAAAGGATGATTTCTTGACCCACATTATGTTTTAACCACATTATGCTTTTTCTTACCTCCATTTCTCCCATTAGAAGTTACTTACCCTTAAATGTAATGGTCATTTATATTCAAATTTTGCTTAATATTTCTGGTTTATGAATGGATTGAAAGAAAGGCAGAAACTCAATAAGATCTGTCACCCCAAAGAGTCCATTTCCAGTTCTAGAGTGCTTTCAAGTTTTTAACAAAATTTTTCCAGTTCAAAAGTATAACATTTGGGAAGTCAGTAGCCTCACTAAATTTAGACCCACTATTACCATCCTAAACCAGTTCACTTCTCTGAATTGTTTAAAATGAAAAATTAGGTTATTCCCTTTTTATAAACCAGACCAAAAAACACTAGATTTCAAACCAGTAGATATTTGAAAAATCATATATAAAAGACTCTTTCCTATAGTAAGATACATGCTTGCTGGTGGGTTTTCTGTGGGGTTTTCTCCCCATAACATCTAATTATTACTAAAACTTTATTCATAATAGTGGCAACAAATCAAATGATAATTCAAATAAAATCTAGTCTCTATATACATAGGATGTTATAAATTTAAAAGGACTTTTCATTTAGAAATATGGCTTCTAAAGTATCAGAATGCAAAATTAATAAGATGTTAGAATGCTTGGATAATTATTTATAAATTAAAATGGAGAAAAGAAGCAAAAGCTTTTCTGAAAAATGAAGTAAGTATAAATAAGGCATATTTTTAAAGTTTGCTTTTGAAGATTTTTAATCTATTCTGCATTCTAAACGTTTATTTATTGTATATCACATGACCTACCACATATAAAGTTATATATTTTTCTTTATCCCTATAAACAAATAAACAAAAAAATCCTCTTCCCCAAGACAGAGTTGGGCACAGCCAATCACTGATTACATCTTTTGATTAGCTAATTCAGATTGCTGGAGTCCTGACTCTGGCAGCAGCCATTGTTTCAAGCAGCCCCAGACAAAATGAGCAGCAGACAGTGTTTCAACCCATCCCGTACAAAGGCCATGGCAGAGGAGACTTAAAGATACTATTCATCCTTAGGGGTGCAGGGGGCAGTTACTTGAAGGGCTACATATGCTAGGCAAGCCAAGGAAGCTCAACCTTGGTGAGCTGTGAAAGAAGCTCTTGTTGCCTCTCTTGATCACCAATCCAGGGAATTTTGGAGGCAGTCTGCACCCCTTTGTGGGCCCCTGGCCCAGTTTTGGCTAGGAAAGACTGACTCGGCAAAGTCCTCTCTGGGGTACCCTTCCTCCCAGAATTTGCCATCCAGGCAAAAGGAGCTTGAGACAATGAAAGAAGTACAGGAAACAATAGAGGCTGACAATCTGCAGCAAAGGCTTACAAGCTTCAAACACCTAGAACAGGGAAGTATATCTCCTGGGAAACAAAGGGGACAACCAAAACCTGTAAACAAGGGAACTCCAAAACAACTAACAAGCAAAAGCCCATGACAAGACAGAGTCTCAGAAAGACAGGTAAACCTTGTATAGTATTCCTAATAGGAGGTCTAAATTAAACTCAAGAAAATCTGTCTTATCACCAGCTGGTTACAAAACTCAAGAAACAGACATCTTAGGAAATAAATCTCAGAGTAAACATTTTATAATATTAAAATGTACAGTGCACAACAGTACAAGACAAACAAAGAAAGAGGAAATCATTGCCCCATCCAAAGGAAGAGGATAGAAATCCAGAAAACACCGTGAAGAAGAGGAGAAAGTACACATCCCAAACAAAGCTGTTAAAAAATGACCTTAAAAATGCTCAGGGAGATGAAGGAAAATACAGAGAAAGAAATAAGAGATATCAGGAAAACAATGGGTAAGCAATATGAGAGTTTACATAAAGATATAAAAATTTTAAAAGAAAGCAAACAATACACTGAGTTGAAGACCATAATAACTAAAATGAAAATTCCCAGAAGGGTTTCAAGAGCAGCTTAGAGCTGGCAGAAGAAAGACCCAGTGAACTCAAAGCCAAGACACTTGAAATGAATCAGGCTGAGGAGGAGAAAGAAATAATAATTATAAAAAGTGAAAATAGCCTAAGAAACCTCTGGGACATCATCTAGCATACCAATATATGCATTATAGGAGTCCCAAAAGGAGAAGAAAGAGAGACTAGGACAGAAAGAATAGTCAAAGAAATAATGACAGAAACTTCCCAAACTTAGCAAAATATGTGAATATGCAAATCCAAGAAGCTGAGAGAACACCGAACAGAATAAACATGAAGTAAAACACACCCCGTTATATATTTTAATCACACTATCAAATGCAAAGGACAAGGAGAGAGTTCTGAAGGTTGTAAGAGAAAAGAAACGTGGTAAGTACAAGAGAGTCCCAATTAGACTCAGTGATGATTTCTCATCAGAAACCAGGGAGAAAAGAAGGCAGTGGGTTAAAATACTTAAAGTACAAAAAGAAAACAATTGCCAACCAAGAATTTTATATCCAGTGAGACTCTATTTCTAAAACAAGGGAGAGATCAAGACATTCTTCCCACAGGTGCTAAAATGCAAATGCATACAAAGTAATGATAAATCTATGTTTTTGGACAAGGTACAAAGATATGAGGTAACAAGTACAGAAAAGGTGGGGGAAAAGCAGGGTTTAAGAAAAGTATATATGTATGCTATTGAAGTTAAGTTGGTATAAAGCCAAATATGATTGTTATAAATTTAGGATATTAAAATTTAACCACAAGAAAACCACAAGGAAAACAGAAGAATATATCCAGATAGAAAAAAGAAGGCATTCAATATGGTACAACACAAAAATAAAATAAATATAAAATTAAGCATTAACAGAAGAAATGAGGGTCAAAAAAGATATAAGCCATACAAAGGCCAAATAGCAAAATGGCAGAAGAAAGTCCTGCATTATCAGTAGTGACTTTAAATGAAAATGGATTAAACTCTCCAGGAATAGGGCAGAGATTGGCAGAATCAATAAAAAAGGAAGGCCCATTGTATGCTGTCTGCAAGAGACTCACCTTAAATTCAAATATACTAGTAGGTTGAAAGTGAAAGGATGGAAAAAATATATGCCATATAAGTAATACCCAAAAGAGAGCTGGGGTAGCTATACTAATAACAGAAAAAATAGACTTTAAGTAAAAAACAGTTATGAGGGACAAAGATGATCAATACACACTTATAAAGGAGACAATTCAACAAGAAAATGTAATAGTTATAAATAAATATTCAACTAACAGTAGATCTCCAAAATATATGCTGACAGATTTGAAAGGAGAAATTGGTGGTTCTACCATAATAGACTTTAACATATTACTCTCAATAATGGATAGACATATAGTCAGAATATCAATAAGAAAGAACAGGACTTGAATGATACACTAAACCAATTAGATCCAACAGATGTATATATAGAACATTTCACCCAACAAAAACAGAATATACATTCTTCTCAAGAGCATGGATCATTATCCAGGAAAGTCCATATGCTCGATCACAAAACAAATCTCAATAAATTCAAAAATATTGAAATCATACAATGCATATTCTCCAACAACAGAATGAAGATGGAAATCAACAACAGAGTGGGAAATGGAAAATTCACAAGTATGTGGAAATTAAACAATATAGTCTTAATTAATCAGTGGGTTAAAGAGGAAATCAAAGTGAAATTAAGAAATATCTTGAGACAAATGAAAATTAGTATACAACATACAAAACTTATGGGATTCAACGAAGGCAGTGCCTAGATAGAAATTCATAGTTCTACATACTTATATTAAAAAAGAAGAAAGACTTCAAATCAGAGACCTAACCTCAAACCTGGAAGAACTAGAAAAGGAGAACAAACTAAAGCCAAAGTGAGAAGGAAATAATAAACATTAGAGCAGAGATAAATGATTTAGAAAACAAAAAAGCAATCGAATCAACAAAACCAAAAGTCAGTTCTCTGAAAAGATCAATAAATTGACATACCTTTAGCTAGACTAACAAAAAGAGAGAGAGAGAGGATACAAATATTGAAAATCAGAAATGAAAAGGGGACAATACTACTGACCCCACTGGAAAAAAAAGAACTATAAGACAATACCATGAAAAATTGTATGCTAATAAAATAGATAACCTAGATGAAATGGAAAAATTCTAGAAACATACAAACTACTTATATTGACTCATGAAAAATAGAATATCTCAATAAACCAATTACTAATAAAGAGATTGAATTACTAATCAAAATCTTCCCAACAAAGAAAAGCCCGATGGCTTCAAAGGGGAATTCTACCAAAGATTCCAAGAAGACTTAACCCCAATTCTGCTCAAACTCTTCCAAAAAATTGTAAAGGAGGGAACACTCCCTAACTCATTCTATGAGGCCAATATTACCCTCATACCAAAGCCAGATAAAGATACCACAAGAAAAGAAAATTACAGACCAATATCTCTTATGAATACAGATGCAAAAGTCCTCAACAAAATACTAACAGACTAAATCCAATGGCATATTAAAAGAATTATACACCATGACCAAGCGGGATTTATCCATGGTATACAAGGGTGATTCAACATAAGAAAATCAGTTAATATAATATACCACATTAATATAATGGAGGGAAAAAAACACATGATTATCTCAATTGATGCAGAAAAGGCATTTGACAAAACACAGCACCATTCTTTATTTAAAAACACTTAGGGAAGCGGCTGTGGCTCAATCAGTAGGGCTCCCGTTTACCATATGGGAGGCCCCGGGTTCGGTTCCCGGGGCCTCCTGGTGAAGGCAAGCCCGCCCGCACGGCGTGGTTAGCTGACCCAACGAGCACAAGCAGCAAGGGGGGGGATAAATGAATAAATAAATAAAATCTTTAAATTAAAAAAAAAAAAAACACTTAGAAAAACAAGAATAGAAGGAAACTTCCTCAACATGAAAAAGGCTATATATGAAAGGCCCACAGCCTAACATCCTACTTAGCAGTGAAAGACTAAAAGCTTTCTCTCTAAAATTAGGAACAAGAGAAGGATGACCACTGTTACCACTGTTATTCAACATTGTCCTGGAAGTCCTTGTCAGAGCAATTAGGCAAGAAAAAAATTAAAAAGGCATCCAAATTGGAAAGGGAGAAGTAAAGCTTTCCCTATTTGCAAATAGTATTATACTACATACAGAAAATCTTGAAAAATCCACAACAAAGTCCTAAAGCTAATAAATGAATACAGCAAAGTGGTAGGGTACAAAATCAACACCCAAAAATTAGCAGTGTTTCTATACAAAGGCAATGAACAATAAGAGGAAGAAATCAAGAAAAAATTTCCATAAAGATCATTAAAATGTGAATACTACGCAAAGTGATTAACAGATTCAATGCAATCCCAATGAAAATTCCAGAAATAGAGAAGCCAATCATCAAATTTATACGGAAGGGTAGGGAGCCCCCAAATAACCAAAAATACCTTGATAAAGAAGAGTGAAGTTGGAGAACTCACACTTCCCAATCTGAAAAATTATTACAAATCCACAGGAATCAAAACAGCATGTTACTGAAACAAGGACATATATATAGACCAAAGGAATTGAATTAAGAGTTCAGAATAGACCTTCACATCTGTGGCCAACTGATTTTTGACAAGGGTACCAAGTCCACTCAATTGGAAAAGAATAGTCTCTTCAACAAATGGTGCTGGGAAAAATGGATATCCATTGGCAAAAAGATGAAGGTGGACTTTTAACTCACACCATATATGAAAATCAACTCAAAATTTATCAAAGATCTACATATAAGAATCTAAACTATAAAACTCCTAGAAGAAAACATAGGGAAGCATCTTCAGGACCTTGTGTTTAGCAATGGTTTCTTAGACTTTACACTAAAAATATAAGCAACAAAAGAAAAACTAGATAAGTTGGACTTCATCAAAATTAAAAACTTTTGTTCCTCAAAGGATTTTATCATGAAAGGAATGTGCAACCTACAGAACAGAACATATTTGGAAACCACATATCTGATAAAGTTTTGTGTTGTTTTTTTAAGATTTATTTATTTATTTCCCCACCCCCACTCCAGTGTTTTGCGCTCAATGTCTGCTGTCTATGTGTTCTTCTGTATCTGCTTGTCTTCTCTTTAAGCGGCACTGGGAACCAATCCTGGGACCTTCCAGAGCAGAGAGAGGCGCTCAATCTCTTGCACCACCTCAGCTCCCTGCTGTGTCTCTTATTGTCCTCTTCTGTGCCTCTTTTTGTTGTGTCATCTTGTTGCACCAGCTCTCTGTGTGGGCCAGCACTCTGAGTGGGCCAGCAGTCTGCATGGGCCAGCTTGCTGAGCAGGCCAGCTTGCCTTTCACCAAGAGGCCCCAGAAATCAAACCCTAGACCTCCTATATGGTAGACTGGAGCCCAATCACTTGAGCTACATCCACTTCCCCAATAAAGTTTTAATACCCAAAATATAAAATGGAACCTACAACTCAACAATAAAAAGACAGCCCAATTTAAAAATGGGCAAAAGACTTGAATAAACATGTCTCCAAAGATATACAAATGCCCAATATGCACATGAAATGATGCTCAACATCATTAGCCATTAGGGAAATACATAAACCACAATGAGATACCATTTCACTAATATTACTATTATTTTTTTAAATGGAAAATAACAAATGTTGGAGAGATATGGAGAAAAAGGAAAACTCATTCCTTGTTAATGGGAATGTAAAATGGTTCAGGTACTGTGGAAGACAGTTTGGCAATTCCTCAGAAAATTAAGTATAGCCATGTGACCCAGAAATCCTATTTCTAAGTCTAAGCACAAAAGAATTGAAAGCAAGGACTCAAACAGATATTTACCTGTTGATGTTCATAGCAACATTATTTACAATTGCCAAAAGATGTAAGCAATCCATGTGTCCATCCCAATGAATGGATAAATAAAATGTGATATATACATACAATGGAATATTATTCCACTGTAAGAAGGAAATGAAGTTCTGATACATGTGGATGAACTGGAAGACATCATGTTAAGTGAAATAACTCAGACACAAAAGGACAAATATTATGTGAGCTCTCTGATATGAAATAATTAGAATAAGCAAGTTCAGAGATTCAGAATAAGCAAATTCATGGAGTCAGAATGCAAGTTACCAAGGAATGGGGTGGGGGTAGGAAAAGGGGAGTTAATGCTTATATTATGTAAAGTTTCTGTTTGGGGTAATGGAAGAGTTTTGGTAATACATGGAAGTGATGGTAACACAACATTGTGAATGTAATTAACACCCACATATATGTGAATGTATATATCCACATTATAGGTTTTATATTGTTATTAGAATAAAAATTTTAAAAATAGCAGGACTGTACAACACAAACAGTGAAAACTATTGTAAATGATGGACTATAGTTAATAGTACAATTATTAAAATATTCTTTCATGAATTATAACAAATATACCACATTAATGCAAGGTATTAACAATAGGGTGATATGGGACGTCTGTATTTTATGCTTCATTTTTCTGTAAACCTAAGTCTTCTAATTAAAAAATGTAAAAAGTAAAAATAAATAAACAAATAAACAAACCATAGAAATGTACAACACAAACAGTGATTCCTAGTGTAAACTATGGACTACATAATAATATTAATATTGTTCCAACAATTGTAACAAAGGTACCACACTAATGCAAAAAATAGGGACAAGGTATACGGGATCTTTGTACTTTCTGCAAACCTACATTTTCTCTAATAAAAAAATAAAAGTCTTAAATACAAATTCCACAAAAGAAGATATCCAAATGGCTAATAAACATATATAAAGGTTCTCAACTTCATTTACATCAGGGAAATGCAAAATGAAACATGAGATATAATCTCACTCCTACCAGAGTGAAAAAAAAATTAAAAGGCTGACAATGCTGTCATTGGAGCAACAGGAACTTTCATACACTGCTGGCAGAAGTGTAAATTGGTGCGGCACTTTGGTTTGGCATTTAATACTAAAGGTGAATTTATGTATAACCTATGACTCAGAAATTCCACTCCTAGAACCACCATGGGTAATGCTGCAGCAAAAATAATTTCCCAAATCCCACTAGTTACATGGGTGTGCAACCTGTGCAGCTGCATGGGGTCTCACGCTTAGAAGGGCCCCATGCTTAGTTTAATACTCTGCTATCACCATCTTGAAATTCATAATAATTATTGAATAAGGAGAAGCCCCACATTGTCATTTTGCACTGGGTCCCACAAATTATATATTCGCTTCACGGTAATATGTGCACCAAAAGGCATGTAGAGGTATGTTCACAGCAACAAAACTAGAAAAAATTCCACATATTTGTCAAAAATAGACTAGATAAATTGAGGAATATTCAGACCACGGAATACTATACATAGATAATGGATATAAATGAAGTACATCTATAGGCAGATGTACAAATTAGTCTCATAAACATAATGTCAAGAAAGAAGTAATATATATGAAAATACATTCCATAAGATCCTATTTACATAAGCATAAAAACAAGCAAAACTAAACTATAGTTTTAGAAGTCGGGAAAATGGTGATGATTGGGATGATGCACTAGGAAGATTGCTGGGGTTCAAGTAGTATTCTATTTAATTTGATCAATGTTCTATGTTCTGGTGATAGCCCATTAAAATTGAACAATTAAATTTGATTCCTACCCTCACACTATACACAAAATCAATATTGGTTCAGAAAAAAAGAAAGAAAATGCAGGAGAAGGAGGAGAAGCAGAAGTATCAAAGCAGAAGCAGCAGGAGGAGGAAGAGGAAGAGGAAAAAGAAAAGAAGAGGAGGGGAAGAACCAAAATTGATTTTGTGCATGGAGTGAGATAGAAACAAGTTTAACTTTTTCCACATGCCAATTCAATTAATGCAGCACTAGTAGTTGGAAAAAAATCATTTGTTTCCCATGGCTCTTTAGTGCCAAATTTTGTCATAAATCAGAACGTCTATGTATGCTTCTGTTTCTCCACTCTATTTTCCATCCTATTATCTATTTGCCTATCCCTGTACCATCAATACATGTCTTCATTACTATAGATTTATTATGTCTTGATATCTGGCAGAGTAAGTCCTACAACTTGGTTCTTTTTCAAGATTGCCTTCATATTCTTGACCTTTTGTATATTTCATACGTATTTCAGGGTCAGCTAGCCAATTTCCATACATACATAGACACACACAGTTGTAGAGACCTACTTTACAAGCTGTCATATTCCTCTTTTCTGCCGGGAAAAACATGAGATAGAGTTTCCCTTCACCTGGGTCTCTGATTGAGTTTAATGTGGAGCAGAGTCCCTCTTCCTCTGACCTGACACATTATGCCATGTAACATGAGCAAAAACTAGATCTTTGTTATCTTAAATTACTGGGATTTGGGAAATTATTTATTGCTGCATTACCCAGCCTAAATTAACTAGTATACAAAACCCACATAATGACCATTACCGTTATCCATCTGTTTAAAGAATCCTAGAACTATTTATATTTTTATCTTATTCACTTGTCACAAGAATTGAGTCCCACTGTATCTAATAATAACTTGGTAGAGAAATATTCCTTTTTCTTTTCCTAAAATGACATTCATCATGCTTTAAAAGAGTTTCCCTTAGGTCTGGTGGAAAAGTTTACTCATTTTTTTTAACAAATCAATTTTATTGATACATATTAATAAAGCATACAATTTATCCAAATTGTACAATCAATGGTATTTGGTATAATCACATAGTTGTGTGCTCACTTCAATCATTATTACAGCATTTTCATTATTTCAATAATAATAATAAACAAAAAACAAACAAACAAGAAAATTCCTCACCTCTCAATCTCTCTGTTTCCCCTGCTGTACATAGGTGTTATTTCTAGCTATTCTTGAACAATTATTTATTTATTAAGCAGTTTTATTGAGATATATTCATATACCATATGATCTACCCAAAGTGTATAAGTCTTAATAAATTTAAAAAGACTGAAATTATACAAAATACTTTCTCTGATCATAACAGAATGAAGCTAGATATCAATAATGGATGAAAAAAAAGAAAATTCATAAATATATGGAGATTAAACAACACACTCTAAATAAACAGTATGTCAAAGAAGAAATTGCAAGAAAATTTACTAAATATCTTGAGACAAATGAAAATCAAAACTTATGGGACACTGCAAAAGCAGTGCTTAGAGGAAAATATATAGCCCTCAATGCTTACATTTAAAAAAAAGAAAGAGCTAAAATCAATAGACCTAAATACATACTTGAAGGAACTACAAAAAGAATAGCAAAACAATCACAAAACAAGTTGAAGGAAATAAATAATAAACATCAGAGCAGAAATAAATGAAATTGAGAACAACAACAAAAAATAGAATCAACAAAACCAAAAGCTGGGGTTTTTTTTGAGAAAATCGACAATAACTTAGCTAAATTGACAAAGAAAAAAGGAGAGAAGATGTAAACAAATAAAATCAGAAATGAGAAAGGGGAGATTACCACTGACCCCGCAGAAATGAGAGATCAGAAGAAGATACTATGAACAACTGTACACGAACAAACTAGACAATGTAGATGAGATGGACAAATTTCTAGAAACAAATGAACAATGTACACTGACCCAAAAAGAAATGGAAGACCTCAACGACCCAATCACAAGTAAAGAGATTGAAACAGTCATCAAAAACCTCCAAAGAGACAACCAGCAAGATGGCAACAGAGTAAGGAGCTACTAGAGTCAGCTCGTGCTACAGGGCAGTTAGTAATTACCCAGGGCTACCTAAAGCACCTGTTAGGGGGCTTCAGGAGACCAGAAGAGCATCCTGCAACATCCTTGAAGGAATGGAAAGAGAAGACTACCCACCTGCAGAGAAGATTCGTAAGTAGAGCCCTCCATGCCACTGAGGCCAGTGTCCATCCTCCACTGGAGGCACAAGCCACCTAGGGAGCTGTTCCGTGGCTGGAATTGGAAGCTCCACTTCCCAAAAACGGGGGAGGAAGAGATGGTTGGGTACCAACTTTTGCTACCGATTAGTATAACCCTAAGAACAGCTAAAGTTTGAACCTGTCCAAGTCAGAAAGAGGCTGGTAGCCACCATCTTAACTTCACCCCTGGCACAAGGGGGAGAGGGGAAGTATAAAAATCACAGTGCTGGTAGGAACCGGCTTCTTTCCATCCAGATCAGACTGCAGCTCTAGCATAAGCCCCAGCCCCACCTCTGGCAGGGAGGAAGCTGCGGGGAGCTGTGCCAGCCTCTCTGAGAAAATACAGGTCATGCCACAGAGGCTGGTGATCATCCTACTCTGGTGGCGCAAGCCACCCTAGGAGTTGTTCTGTGGCTGGAGTTGGAAGCTCCATTTCCTAAAAACAGGGAAGGAAGAGACGGTTGGCTACTGACTTCAGCTACTGATTAGTCAATTCAGCTGGCTAAAGTATAACCCTAAGAACAGCTGAAGTTTGAACCTGTCCAAATCGGAAAAAGGCTGGTAGCCGCCATTTTGACTCCACCCCCAGCATGAGGGAAAGCCAGGCTGACTGAAAATCACAGTGATGGTAATGACCCGTTTCTTTCACCCAGATTGGCCTGCAGCCCTAGCCTAGGCTTCAGCCCCACCTCTAGCAGGAAGGGGGGTGGTGGACCCTGAACCAGCCTCTCCATATAACTGCAAGTACATTTGTCTGGCACAGGTTGAATAGTTGGAAGTCAACCAGGGCAACTGCAGTCATTTTGGACCCACATGGCATAGATTGCTGCCCACACCTGCAGCTCTATCCCTGCCCCAGGGGTATGAAGCTTCATCAGTCTCTCTGGGCAACTACAGTCTAAGACTGCACAATTTGGATTATTACACACAGCTGTGGCTCTGTCCCTAACTCCTGGCAAAGGAGAAAATTGGGAGAAGATTCATTAGTCCCTGGGACAATGAGGGCAGCTTGAGCCCCCACAGCTTGCAGCACCAACTACGTCCTTGGCTCCTCCTACGCAACTAGCAAGGGAGAAAAGGGCAAGAAATCCCTAAATTAAAGGGAGAAACTGCACCCAGAATAAATACTCTAGTAAGCCAGATGCCAAGACACCAACAAAAAATTACAATCCACACCAAAAAACAGGAAGATATGGCCCAGTTAAAGGAACAAGATAAGCCTCCAGATGACATAAAGGAGTTGAGACAACTAATCATAGGTGTTCAAACAAATTTCCTTAATAATTCCCAGGAGATGGCTAAAGAGATTAAGGATATTAAGAAGACGGTGTGAACTGTGGTCTATGGTTGGTGGCAAGGCCCCAGGATGTGTAAGTCCATTGAGGGTGGTGGGCCACACTTGTGGGAGATGTTTGTGTGGGATGTGGTGGGAGGTGTGGGAGGTGGGCAACATGGGAATCCCAGTGGGTTCTGTGTAATATTTTAGGTAATCTAAGCACCTCTTAAAATATATTTATATATATATAAATAACATTTTTGTAAGCAAATGCACATATATGCATATATATTTATATATCATTTTGCAAATGTTGGTACGTATTGTGAAAATTTTGATTTTTACCCACAATAAAAAAAAATTTAAAAAAATAAAAGAAGACATTGGATAAGCACAAAGAAGAATTTGAAAGCATATAAAGAAAAATAGTAGATCTTATGGGCATGAAAGGCACAATAAATGAAATTAAAAATACACTGGAATCATATAATAGCAGATTTGAGGAGGCAGAAGAAAAGATTGGTGAGCTTGAGGAAATAGCCTCTGAAAGCGAACATACAAAAGAACAGATGAAGAAAACAATGAAAACTGAACAAGGTCTCAGAACTAAAAGACAGCAAGAGACGTGCAAACATATGTGTCATGGGTGTCCCAGAAGGAGAAGAGAAAAGGGGCAGAAGGAATATTTGAAGAAATAATGGTAGAAAATTTCCCAGCCCTATTGAAGGGCATAGATATCCATGTCCAAGAAGCACAACGTACTCCCATCCAATTAAATCCTAATAGACCAACTCCAAGACCCATACTAATCAGAATGTCAAATGCCAAAGACAGAGAGAATTCTGAAAGCAGCAAGAGAAAAGCCATGCATAACATATAAGGGATACCCAATAAGATTAAGTGCCAATTTCTCATCAGAAACCATGGAGGCAAGAAGACAGTGGTGTGATAAATTTAAAATACTACAAGAGAAAAACTTCCAGCCAAGAATCTTATATCCAGCAAGATTGTCTTTCAAAAATGAGGGCAAGTTTAGAATATTCACAGATAAACAGAAACAGAGAGATTGTAATCAAGAGAACAGCTTTGCAGGAAATACTAAAGGGTCTGCTACAGTCTGAAAAGACAGGAGACAGAGGCTTGGAAGAGAGTCTAGAAATGAATATTATATCAGTAAAAGTAGTTAAAAGTGTTAAAAGAGTAGTAAAATATGACAGCTAAAACCCAAATATTTTTTTAAAAACTTAACAAGTGATGTAAAGCACTTGTATTAAAAAAACTACAACTCATTGTTAAATTTTAAAAAGACCTAAATAATTGGAAGAACATTCCATGCTCACAGATTGGAAGACTAAATATCATTAAGATGTCAATTCTAATCAAATTGATATACAGATTCTATACAATCCCAATAAAAATTCCACCAGCATTTTTTAAATAAATGGAAAACATTATTATCAAATTTACTTGGAAGGGTAAGGTGTCCTGAATAGCCAGAAACATCTTAAAAAGGAAAAGCAAAGTTGGAGGACTCTCACTTCTGCACTTAAAATCATATTACCTAGCTACAGAGGTTAAAAAAAAAAAAAAAAAGCATTGAGTAACAGCTGGTTTATAAATGGGAATGTGACTGAAAAGGGTAGTCTAGGGATGTAAATGCCAATTGACAGAAAGCTAGAGAATAATCTAGGTACTGACTAACACAGTAAACCCAGAGGTGGATGAGAATTGTTGATGGTACAGATGCAAGAGTGTCCTTTGTGAGTTAGAGCAGATGTACATCACTATTGTAGGGTGGTGTGTATGTGGAGACACATGGGAAAAATACAACTGGAGTGAACTGTGGACTGTAGTTAACAGTAATAATGTAATATTCATGCATCTATGCCAAAGACGTACTGTGTTGATAATGGGGGAGTATGAAAAAAGTGTGCCAAATGTACTCTATGGACCATGGTTGGTGGTAATAGTCTGATGATATTATCTCATAATCTGTAACAAATGTTCCACCACAGGGTGGTGTGTTGATGAATGGGGTATTGTATGGGAATTCTGCCCATGTGCATGATTGTTTTGTAAGTTTACAACTTCTGTCATAAAAATATATTTTAAAAATAATAGGGTGGGTTTGGGGGAAAATACACCATATGTAAGATAAGGGCTATAGTTAGTAGCAAGATTTTGACAATATTCTTTCATAATTTGTAAAAAATGTCTCACAGCAATGCAAGATGTTGGTAGTGGGTTGGTGTATGATGTTATGCAAGTTGGCTTTTTAAGTTCACAACTTTTACTAAACACTTATTGTTTATGTATGTTCATGTATAAATGATATAGCAGTAGTAATAATAATAATAATAGGCTGTGTTGGGGGAAAAATATACCAAATGTAAGATACTTTGGTTAATAGTAATATTTTGAGGATGCTCTTTAATCATTAGTTAAAAATGTTTCACAACAATGCAAAGTATTGGTGGTAGGGTGAGATGAGGTATGAGAGCCCTGTATGATGTTATGTATGTTTGTTTTATAAGTTCCCAACTATTACTATACACTTACGGTTTATGTATGTTTATGTATGAGTGATATACTTCAATAAATTAAAAAAAAAAAAACTCCAAAGATGAAAATCCCAGGACCAGATGGCTTCACAGGTGAATTCTACCAACCATTTAAAGATGATCTAATACCAATCTTGCTCAAATTCTTCAAAAAAAATTTTTGAATAGGAAAGAATGCTATCAGATTCATTCTATGAAGCCAACATCCCACCTCCTGAGTTCCAGCTCCAGGTCTGTCACATCCTTGCTCCTGTTGAAGATAATGCTTTTGGAAAAGAACATTTTCCCAATTTAAAGGATAAAAAGATAAGCATTCTCTAATATGCCAATAGCCTGGTCATAAGGAGGGCCCTTAATAGATAATTGGCCCCTGTTAATAATTTCTGTCAAAAAGTATTACAAATAAATGATCTGAACTCATAGTCAGTATTTTAGTATTTCACACTTCTCGTACAACTTTATCTCATGTCTAAAATCTCACAAAACAAACATTAACTCATTTTGTCATTTAGAGTATATATTTTACAACCAGGTTATCATGAAACATACAAAAAGAAATTACAAAGCTCAAAACTACAGATACAGAAGGTGCTTAACTGTGGTTTTATTTTCAATTGGCTTTAGTTTCACTTGCTTTTGAAAAAAAAAAAAAAAGGTTAGAAAGGGATTGTGGGGAAGCGGATGTGACTCAAGCGATTGAGCTCCTGCCTACCACATGGGAGGTCCCGGGTTTGGTTCCTGGTGCCTCCTAAAGAAGACAGAGAGCTGGCATGATGGGCAGGAACAGCAAGCTGACACAACAAGATGACACAACAAGAGACACAAGAAGAAAAGCATAACTAGAGACACAACAACAACAAAAAAAAGCAGGGAGCGGAGGTTCCCAGTGCCTCCTATTAAGAAGACAAGCAAGACAGCGAGCTGATGCAATGGGCAGGCGTGGCAAGCGGATGCAACAAGATGACACAACAAGAGATACACAGAGGGAAACATAATGAGAGACACAACAAAGTAGGGAGCAGAGGTGGTTCAAGCGATTAGGCACCTCCCTCCCATATCTGAGGTCCCAGGATTGGTTCCCAGCGCCTCCCAAAGAAACAAAGTAGAGAAACAGACACAGCAAGTACAAAACAATGAGGGGGTGAGGAGAAATAAATAAATAATACATCTTAAAAAAAAAAGAAAGAAAGAAAAGGATTGTGGTTCATGGTGAAAGATGATAGGGTAAGGGAAGGAGAACATATGGAATTTCATAGATCCTGTCAGAAATTTGGGCCTTTCTATATGCTTTGCAATATTCTACTGTGGCCTATTATCTATTTACTTTTGTGGGGTAAGAAGAAAATCATTTCTGATATTGTAGATATTATAAACATTGTGGTACATTTGCACCACTCATGTTTACTTTTGTGAAGATTATACTGAGTGCATCGTGGTTTGCTCTTACTAATTTGTGTTGAATAAACTGCATGAATGGAAAGAGAGATTTCTTTAACTCCACATTTTAAAAGTTTGTGGGGGAAGCGGCTGTGGCTCAATCAGTAGGGCTCCCGTTTACCATATGGGAGGCCCCGGGTTCGGTTCCCAGGGCCTCCTGGTGAAGGCAAGCCCGCCCGCACGGCGTGGTTAGCTGACCCAGCGAGCACAAGCAGCAGGGGGGGGGGGATAAATGAATAAATAAATAAAATCTTAAAAAAAAAAAGTTTGTGGGAAAACTGGAGTTCTCATATATTGCTGATGAGATTGTAAAATTGTATGGCCACTTTGGAAAACAGTTTGGCAATTTCTCAGTAAGTTAAACATAAAATTACCATATGGCCCAGCATTTCCTCTCCTAGGTATATACCCAAGAGAAATGAAAACATATGTCCATACAGACACTGTACACAGATGTTCATAGCAGCATAATTCATAATAGTCATAAAGCGGAAACAAGCTAAATATCTATTTGTTAAATGAATGGATGAATAAAATGTGCTATATCAGTACAATGGAATATTATTCAGCTGTATAAAGTAATACATATAGGCTATGACATGGATGAATCTTGAAAACATTATGTTAAATGAAAGAAGCCAATCACAAAGAGCTACATATTGCATGATTCCATTTATATAAAATGTCCGCAATAGGCAAATCCATAGACAAAGTGGTTTACAGGGTCTGAGAAGAGAGGGGAATGGGAAGTGACTTAATAGGTAAAAGCGTTTCTATATGGGGTGAAGATGTTCTCAACTTAGCTAGTGATGATGTGAATATACTAAATAAACTCTGTGACTATACTAAAAAACACAAAATTGCACACTTTAATGGGTAAAGCTTATGGTATCTGAATTACATTTCATTAAAGCTGCTATTAAAAATAATTTAAAAGAGTTTGTATGTCTGTAGTACAGGGGGAGTTACAAGAAATAAGGCAAAAAAGTGGGTTAGGACTACATTATAAAGAGCAATTAGTAGGGGGCGGATGTGGCTCAAATGGTTGGGTGTCCGTCTGCCATATGGAGGGACCTGGGTTCGATCCCCGGGACCTCCCGGTAAAATAAAAAATATATATATAGAAGGCACATGGGCTGCCAGGCTCTGTGTGCCGCTGAGCTGTTGGGCCCCAGGAGCCATGCAGCAGGATGATGACGTAATAGGGGAGAGACAAGACGAGATGCTCTGAAAGCTCCAGAAGCCAGGAGCTGAGGTGGCGCAGGCAGCAGAATACCTCTCTCCTACATCAGAGGTCTCCAGGATCGAATCCTGGTGAAGACTGGAGGAGGAGGATGAGAAGAGATGGCAGGAAACAGACACAGAGAATTGCCCAGCGAATGGACACAAAACAGCAAATGGGGAAGGGGAGGGTTTAAAATGGATAAAGTAAATAAATAAAATCTTTAAAAAAAAAAAAAAAAGAGCAATTAGTGCCAACCTGAGGATTTTTTACTTTATGAATCATGGTGAGCAGATTCAGAAATTTAAACTATTATCAAGACCACTGCTAATGTGAGCACAAATAGTATAATTAATATCTACATATCTTTAAATAACAGTAGCTGTCTCATTTAAAAACTGGTTATTTCTCAAACTTTTAATAACCTCATAGAACTTAGAACTAGAAAAAATATATTAGAAATAATTTAGTCCAATTTCCCCATTTTACAGGTGAGAAAACATGGGGCCTAGAAAAATTATTTGTCCAATGTCATACAGCTAATGTGTATAATTGTTTATAAATACCTGTTTTATCATTAATATCTATTAATATAATACATATTAATGAACTATATGAAACTTGAGTCAATAAATTACTTAGAAAAAATGTCCCAGAAGTGATTTGACTTTTGCAATTCATTTTGAATCCATAGAAAATTACTTTGAACTATTAAAATTTGATCCATCACCCTCTAATCACAAGAGTGGCCACTTCAGTCAAATTCTACATTATCTTTCGGTGCCCCTTTACCCTTATCCCTCCTTTTCTTTTGTAATTATTCCCTATCTTCTAATACTAGGATTCTTGTTGAATTGTTAAAAGAGTCCAGGAAATGCCTAAGGAATTTAATTCAGATGTAAATAGAATTATCTGGGTTGTTTCTGTCTCTGTTTTTAAAAAATCACAATATGAAACAGCTATTACTGAAAGCCCCACAGACTTCTTAGCTTGACACCTGAAGTAATTTAGAGAACTAAGTAAAAAACATCCGATTGATTTACAGCTAATTTACTTACAACTTCAGAATTGAGAAAACCCACTCACACATGCATGCCCAGAGAAAGGTATGAATTATTTTCAAAAAAGCAGCTTTTTGTCCAACTGATGCTTTCTTCTCATTTCTTTTACCTTTTATTCCTTCTAATTTCAGGTTACTTCAGTAGGATTTTAGCTACAACTCTAACTTTATTTTTGAGTTCAACTTAAGTAGGAATTATGCCAAAAGAAATTGGGTACTACCCTCCATTGTTAAGCCACCTCCTGGAAATACAGTATGTTGGAGAATACTCCCACAGGCCTGCACAAGACTGTGTGTACAAATTGACTTGCAAACAAATTAAATGATACCTATGCATTTGACTAGTCCATGAACTATGCCAGGCCCTTTGGAGCTAAAATGTGAATAAAATGAGAAATTTTAGTTTATGTAGAAAATAAAATACTCATAACTTCAATATCACCTTTTTGTCCATTGTAAGTTTGCATAATATATACATATACGACAACATGGGGAATAGAAAGAATGCTGACCTGGGTTTTAGTTCTGGGATTTAGAGGAGAAATTGTAACCAAGGGTTAAGAATAATAAATAATTATGATTATTATTTAATCATTATATATTACTGAATCATTATATATACATATGCCTTTATACTATCTAGTATATTGTAGAATAGCCAAAAATAAATACCTGAAATTACTGAAACTTGCTGAACTAGAATCCAGATGCCCTGAGCTCTGATAATGATTATAAAACTATATAACCTTTATCTTGTGATTATAAAAACCTTGTGACTGCCCTCTGTTTTGTAACCCCTCATCCTGTTTTACAGCTTTAAATTCTTATGATCACTAGACAGTCCTTAGTGTTTACTACTGAAGGAACCTGAGTCAGCCCCACCACAATTATTCACTAGCATTATCTTTTGATACTATAACACTATCAGAATTACTGCAGTTCGAGACAACAGATTTTAGGCCATTAGGCCATAGGAACTCCTTGCTATGCACTAGCAATAAACTCTTTCTCTCTTTGAAACCTCAGTATCTCAGGAATTGGTCATTGACGTGCCTGGGGCAAAAAAGAGCCCCCCTTTTGTTTGGTAACAATTGGCAACTCTGGTGGGACCAAGGACAAAATGTCCCTGAAGAGTCCAACTGCCCAAGGCTTTGGGACCCCAGTAAGAGAAGTAAGTACAGTTATTGAGTTTTTGTGGCAAGCTCAGCAATTGGGTTTTTCCTACCTTGCTGGCACTGCTGGTCCTATGGCACTTTAAAGCTTCAAAGACCTGGACCTGGGTTTTAAGGCCCTGGGATGCTTTTAAGGCCCTGGGTCCTGCTTCCAGAATGATCCCCCTTGCTCTGACCACTGCACCTTTCCTGTTTCTGAGTGCAAGTCTGGGTGGGGCTTTAGGCCCTGACCTGATCTGTCGAGTACACTCCTAAAAATATGTAATCCAACAATTAATGGTAGTTAATAAAATATAGTAAGTGTTAAGTGTCTGTTTAAACTGTTAAATGGAGTGTTACATCGATACAGTAAATGTTAAGTGTCTGTGTAAACTGTTAATTGGTGTGTTACTGCATTTCCATTGCTCAAGTATTCCTAATGGGTTAATGATTACTGAAATTCTTTAAAATGGGAAATTCTAATAGCATTCCTAAATGTAGCCCTTTAGGCTGTATTTTGAAACACTGGAAAAATTGTAGTTATGAGCCTATGGGAAAAAAACAGTTTATTTCTATAATACAATCTGGCCTCAATATAATTTAGAACCAGGGGAGATACAACCTGAAAATGGTTCTATAGAAAAGGACACTATATTACAGTCAGAGTTGTTCTATAAAATATAGCAGATTTGGGATGAGATGATGTATGTTCAATCCATCTCAGCAATGTATGTTAATGAGAAAATAGAAACTTTTACCTGTAAAGGTTATTGGAGAAAAGAAAAATGTCCTCCGTGATTCAAATCCAGAAGACCCAATAGAGCCTTTATTAACAATTTCATCTGTTCCACCTCCACCTTATAACTTAGGGGATAATAGATCAGGAAAGGGAGCTCCCCCACCTCCTTCTTTGTATACCCCTTTATTGGAGGTAAAAGAGCCTGAAAAGGAATTAGAAATGGTCTCCCCCTCCCCATACTGGACCTGCCAGAGTATTCAATTTGGCCAGGGCTGCTCTCAAAAACTAACAGCTGAGTCACTGGAAAACCTTCTACCTCTCTGGCAAATGCCTGTGGGAATAAACAAACAGGGAGGCCCTAAAGAATTTGTATATATGCATATCCCGTTCCCCATATAAGAATTATATAAGTGAGAAAATAATACCCCACTCTATAGAGAAGACTCAAACAAAATAGAAAGTGTACTTGCTTCAATACTTGCAACCTATAACCCAAGTTGGGCTGGTATTCAGGCCTTGCTAAATACCTTAATAACAGGAGAATGAATGGAGAATAGTAATTGAAAAAGTAGAATAGGAAACAGATGAGAAACAAAGAGAAAATCCTGCAACCCCATGTATGCTAGAGCAAATTTAGCAGCACCAGTAAAGAAACCTTTATGGAATCTAAATGACATGATGCTGATGATTTGGCTAAATTAGAGCAAAAAGGGGTCCCTAAAACTATAAATTTACAAAAGATAATTGAAGTAATACAAGAACCAAAGGAAAGTCCTTCAGCTTTCCTTAAAAGCCAGGGTAAAGAAAACAGGTACTTCAAAAGGCAAACCGCATTACTCAAAACTATAATGAACCAAGGACAATTAGAATAGGACTAGAGCAAAAAGGTAAGACCCCTGGTCCCATCCCCACACCTCAAGGGATGAGAGAAGTTCTTTAAAAATTAAGAACCAACCAGAGGGGCGGGTGTGGCTCAAATGGTTGGTGTCCGTCTGCCATATGGAGGGACATGGGTTCTATCCCCGGAACCTCCTGGTAAAATTAAAAAAAAAAAAAAAAAAAAAAAAAGAACCAACCAATGTGCATATTGCAAGAAGGAGGGCACTGGAAAAAGGTTTGTCCTAGTCACCCTCAGGGAACGTAACAGAGACCTGGAATGAAGGGGCCCAGATGGGGAAAGATCTTTACTACTGAATTAAAACTAAATATTTCGGCCCTACTTCAGAGTTTGTGCTCCTGAGTGTGACAGAATTGGACTCAGTTGTGACTTTTCTACACATGCCTCTTCTGTCCCTTCTATTTGAACCTATAGTAGGTGCTGGTGTTCGTAGGTATATGCCCAAGAGACTTGAATCTTTGGTATTTCCATGTGCCAGCTGGGCCCTGAGCCTCAGCAGAGTTGCAACACCTACTCCCCAGTTCATTGGACTCACCCAGGACAACTAACAAGGAGGTGAGGATAGACAACTACCATACCTAGGAACTGATAGAGTCTACAACTGCAAGCAACAGAGTCCCATCCTTCAGCCATATGGGATTGGTGCCCCCTCTCAATTAGAGGTGGAGTGGGCATCACCATCCCAGAATTCTTGGGATTGGGGAATAAATATGTACTAGAGTGGACTAACTGGTATTTACTATAGAGTTATTGTAATTCTAGCAATGGAAGAAATTATATCACTGATGTAGAGACATTGGCCATTGGAGGTGCAGGGAGAGGGAAAAAGAGGTTTAATATGGGGGCACTTTCAGGACTTGGAATTATCCTGATTGACATTGCAATGACAGATACAGGCCATTATATATCCTGCCATACCTACAAAATTGAGTGGGAGGGAATGTAAACTACACTGTAAACTATAATCCATCCTTAGTGCAATTCTCCAAAATGTGTCCATCAATTGCAATGAATGTATCACACTAATGAAAGAAGTTGTTTATGTGGGGAAAAGTGGGGGGTGGGGGTGGGGAGTGGGGCATATGGGAATCCCTTATATTTTCTAATGTAACATTTTATGTAATCTAAGTATTATTTAGATCTTTTTTTTCTCATTTTTTCCCATTTTTTTAATATCCTAATCCTTTAATTTTATTTTATTTTTATTTTTTTTTTAAGTCTTCATGTATTTTACCTCTTACATTTAAACTTATCATTATTATTTCATTCTCCTATTAATTGTATTTGGCTATTATATGGGCTTCATCTTTAAAGAAGCTTTGGATCACAGAAGGGTTACAACTGGGGCGGGAGAGGATCGTTGGTGGGGGGTGTCAGGGATGGGGGGTACATGGGAGGAAGTTCACCTGAACATACATAAAAGGTATATAAAATTGTTCAAATGCTCATGGGGCATGGTCACAGTGGGTGGAGAATCACTCAATGAGAGAATACTAAATTCCCATCCTGGAGAGCTCTGCCACTTTCTCCAAGGGAGCAGCAACAGTCCCCCTCCTTTGGCAGTGTCTGGCAAAGAAGGATGATCCACTGATGGGCTCATGATATTGATCTTACGAGTCTTTGCTCTCGAAATTGAAACTTAGCCTATTGTTATGGGGTGCCTAGGGGTTGCCTCCTGAGAGCCTCCTTGTTGCTCAAATGTGGCCTCTCTCTAAGCCAAACTCAGCATATGAATGCATTACATTCCTCCCAGCGTGGGACATAACTCCGGAGGATGAACCTCCTTGGCAATGAGGGATTACTACCAAGTGCCGACTGGAAAAAGACCTTGAATAAAAGGGGGAAAGTTAAAGACAAATGAGTTCATATGGCTAAGAGACTTCAAAGCAAGTTGGGAGGTCATCCCAGAGGTACCGTTTATGCACATCTCAGTAGGACATCATGGGCTTACAATGTGGATATCACCCCAAATAGAGGGGCTCCTGAGGGCTCTGGAGACACCCAGGTCCTATATCAGGGTGGATAGCTCCGGAATTTGGTGCCTTATCAGTGGGCCCTACTCTGGAATCTATGCTCCTGAGAGTGACAGAGTTGGACTCAAATATGTCTTATCGGCACATGGTCCATCTGTCCCTTCTATTCAAACCTATATGTGGTGCTGGAGTTTGTAGGTGTGCTTTCAGAGACTGGAGTCTTTGGACTGTCCATGTGCCCAGCTGGGCCCAGAATCTAGGTAGAGCTGCAACTCCTACTCTACAGCTCAATGGACTCACCCAGGACACCTGGCAGGGAGATGATGATGGACAATGGCCATCCCAGGGAATGGAGAGGGTCTGCAGCTGCAGGCAGGATAATCCCATCCATCTTATCCATGGGATATAAGCCTCCTCTCATCTGGAGGTGGAATGGACATCACCATTCCAGACTCCTCAGGATTGGGGGAAGAGCTATGGACTAGAGTGGACTTACTGGTATTCTGTTATAGACATATTGTGATTCAAGCAATGGAAGAAATTACAACATTAATATGGAGCCAGTGGCCACTGGATGCTTTGGGGGCAGGGAGAGGGAAAAGCAGTTGTGATACAGGAGGTTTTTCGGGACTTGGGAATTATCCTGAGTGACATAGCAATGACAGATATAGGCCATTCTATATCATCATATAACATGCAGAACTGTGTGGGAGAGAGTGTGGTCTACAATGTGAATTATGGTCCATGCTTAATGGCAAAGCCCCAGGATGGGTATATCCATTACAGGTGATGTGCCACACTAATGAAGGATGTTTATGTGGGAGGTTCTGGGAGGTGTGGGATGTGGGGTATATGGGAATCCCTATAATTTTTGTGTAACATTTATGTAATCTAAGTATCTTTTAAATATATATATATATATATATTATTAAAAATAATAAAATAAAATATCAAGTACGTGTCAAAAAAAATAAAAATAACTGAATAGTCAAAAAAAAAAAGCAAATATTTGAAGTATAGTCTTAATCTGTTTACCAAGTAAATGCCCAGATAAATTTTTCTCCAATTTTTTGTATATGAAAGTGACTCCAGGACAAGCTTGCACATTGCAAGCAACACTGAAGTTCGCTAAGAAAAATAAGTGAATAATCCCTGGCCCAGAAGAAATCCTAAAAGCTATAAAAACCAGAGGTATGAACTGATAAAAAAAAAATCTGGAAACAAGCCATACCAAACAGAGTAAAAATTATTAGTCCAGTTAGTGAGTTTTCTATTTCCATGTCTGTTTTTGTGAGTCTAACTTTCTATTTGTCTGTCTGTTCAATGTATATTTTTATACCTCTGGATGGCAATAGTAAATTAAAAACTGAAAATTCTTAAGAGGGCTCTGTTCAAATTGCTAAAAATTAAATAAGCACATATACACACACACTCCTGAAGTACCCAAAAATTAGGGAAGCCAAGTTTCTAGTGCTCTTTTAAATTTATAAGCTAAAATACTCAGACGTTGGCCAATTAATCTGACGGGACTATTACTGAAGATTCATATAAAAATCTGAATAAACTTAAAAAAAAAAAAACTTAGTGAGGTCTTCCTGGATTTTTCCACATCCTTTCTATCTCACCTCTCCCTGGTTCCAAGGCCTTCTCCTAACCCTCACTGAATTCAGGCCAAGACCAAAACCATGAGTTCAAGAAATCTCTTCAACTTTGTAAGAGAAAGTGAACCAATTGGAGGAGCTATGGGGGAAAGGCTGGGTGCAGAAAGATGAGGGAAGTGTGGATTTGGCTTAGAATACTTTCTACTAGGCCTGGAGATTATGATAGGGACTGAGGGGATGTTACAGAATAAACCTTGTTTTGCATAGTTTGTTCTGTAATTCCCCGATTGAGAATTTTTTTCAGGCTTGGGATGAGAGTAATTGAATAAAACCTAATTGCCAAATTCCAGCAAGTAAAGGAAAATGTCCGTGAAAGCCATGGAAATGTTTGTCTAGATTATGCTTGAAACAAACAATTGTAGTATATTCTCCAGAGCCTAATAATCAGTATGCTTTTAAGATAATTTATAATTCTAAGGTATTACAGAAAAAAAAAAAAGAGGTTTTAACCTACTATAGAAGAAGAGGAAAAAATTTCTTGCATAAACTATCATTGTTTCAATTTTATTCTACTTGGGTATATTCTCCCTGGGTATATATGGGTACTAAAAAAACATGCTAGCATTTTGTGTATTAGAGCTATAAGATGATAAAAATATGTTATGTTTAATGAAATTAAGTATTATTTTGACAAACTTTATTGTTTTGTTTTGTTTTTTTACTGGAAGGTCCCGGGGATCAAACCTAGGTCCCTCCATATGGGAGACGGACGCCCAACCATTTGAGCCACAAAGATCTTTTTGATAACTTAAAGAATGTAGGTATATAAAGTATACATAATACTTTGTTGAAGAAAAAAATGTAGTTTTGTCCTAAAGTGAAATGGATGATATTTCACAGATTGAGAGGTAGACATATATAATACAAGACCTGAGTAAATATGGAAAGTTGTAGAAGGTGGGTGGAAATGAATTAGGTTTTATTCAATGCTTGTTTAAATGAATGTAATTTTGTCCTAAGATAAAATAGTTGGTTTTCACAGAATGGAAGGTGGGAATATATAGGACAAGACCTGAATGAATATGGAAGGTTTTAGAGGGTTTATGGAAGTAAATTTTCTTTGTTGTAATCAATGCTGACTATAATTTAATAAGCTTATTTAAAGGTATGATTTTGTGTAAAGGTGAAATAATTTGTTTTCACAGAATGTGAAGCAGAAATGTGAGGAACAAAATCTAAGTGATTATAAAAGGATATAGAAAGTTAATAGAAACAAATTTTATCTGTTGTGATCAATAATAACTAAGATTTCAAAAATTTATTTATCAAATGATATACTGATACAAAACTAAAATTTAATTTTCTCTCTGTTAAGCTAATAAAGTTTTCTTAAATTATTAGTCTGCTCTTAGTAGGAAATTATAAAAGATTTTTCTAACCAATCAATATAAAAGACAAAAAGTCTGTGTTTTATCAAACTAACTTCTTGTACTTCATGTTAATCTTATCATATCATTAGTGGTTTAAGAAAAAGAAGTCTTTACTGTATTAGAAGATAAATCTTCTAATTTTTAAAGAAATAGAGAGCTAAATATTGTTCCTGTTTAAACATAATGCTCAAATTTGACAACTTTAAAAAAATTTTTTTTCTTTGTTTTTAAAGTAGCTTTAGATTACATAAATGTTACATTGAAAATATAGGGGATTCCCATATACCCCACTCCCTCCCGCTCCCACACTTTCCCCCATTAACAACATCTTTCAATAGTGTGGTACATTTGTTACAATTGATGAACACATATAGTAGCATTGCTACTAAGCATAGTCCAATAGTTTACATTATGTTTTTCACTTTGTACCACACAATTTTATAGGTTTTGACAAAATGCATAATGGCTTGCATCCATCACTGCAATATCATGCAGAATGGTTCCAAAGTCTCAAAAATGCCCCATGTTACACCTATTATTCCTTCTCCCTCCCCCCATAACCTCTGGTGACCACTGTCTTTATATCAATGCTACAAGTTCTTCTATTACCAGAATAATAAAAAGTCTACTTTGGTCCATAGTTTCATTCCCTACTTATGTTTGTTCATTCCTCAATTTTGATGATTTGGGGAGGATGATGCTCACTCTGCTTCTGACTGAGAGGCAGCTTAGGTCCCACAGGGCAGATGGGTAAACCTGTCTTGCTTGCAGTTGTGGATATGCTCTGCTTCTTGTGATGGGCGTTGTCCATCATCATCGTTTTGTTTGTTGTCCTGGGTGAGTCTGATGAACTAGAGAGTAAATGTTGGCTGCAACTCTACTGAGATTCATGGCTCACCTGGCATATGAGCAGTCAGAATATTTAAGTCTCTGTGACATATATTTAATGGGTATAGTGTTAATTATAGGTTCAAATAAAAGCAGCATAGGAGCCATGTGTAGGAAAATTATAAATGAGCCTATCTCTGATAGATTGGAGAAGATGGGTTATCATATATTTCAAGGTAAGGCCCACTGACAGGGTGCCAATTTCCTGGGGTTGTCTGCCCTGTCTTTAGTGTCTAGATGTCTCTAGAGGCCTCAGGAGCACCCCTACTTGAGGTACCGTTTACTGTGGCAGTCAGGGAGATCCTCCTGAAACATGCATAAGTATAACCTCTAGAATGACCTCCCAATTCACTTTGAAATCTCTTAGCCATAAAAACTCATTTGTATTTAATATTCCCCCCTTTCACTCAAGGTCTTTTTCCCAAGGCATTATTTGTTGGCACTTGGTATCAATCCCTGGGTGCCAGGGAAACTCATCCCTGGGAGTCATAGTCATGTCCCACATGTCCACAGGAGGCGGGGAGGCACTGAATTTATATGCTGAGTTTGGCTTAGAAAAAGGCCACATTTGAGCTACAAGGAGGCCCTCAGGAGGTAACTCTTAGGCAATATATATCACCAGGCCAAGTTTCAATTTCACAAGAATAAGGTTCATAAGTACAAGCATCAATATCAAGAGCCTGGTGCATTGGTCCACCCTTCTTTGCCAGGCACTGCCCTTGTACTCCAGAGATTCTCACCACTCTATGAGAGAATGTAGCAGGACTCCCCAGGATAGGAATTCAATATTCCACAAACCTGACAACACTTCTGACATTTTAAATTAAATACTAAAGGATATCTTTTATTTCAAATTTTTGTAAAGAATTTGTTCTTTCATTTTGTAAAACATGAGACACTGAAAATAGATAAATTCAATATATGATGGGTTGCATGAGAAGAGTTTGGGAAGTGTTTTAAAATTGAAGGAAATGTTCTAATCTTCTGTTGGTTAAATCTGTATAAGTAAAATGTTATTTATATATTTTAGAGATTATATAAAATTCCCAAAAACATAATTTTTTCACCATCCATATTATGTCCTGACACTGACCTGCATGAGTATGGTATTGTTGGTTACAGTTTTAGTTATTCTTAGAAGAATGTTACATGTCATGAAAACAACCAAATTTCCTTATCAGTTACACTTTTCTGCTCTGATGCGTCTCTAAAAGAGCATGTAGTCAGCTCATCTTCAACAAAAAGGGACTTTAAAAGAGAAGCAAGGCAAGTCTATAAGTTATGTTCTACCTTATGTTGATTTACATAATCCTAGTTAAAGTGTAAAAATAAAATGACACAAAATTTCTGCTACAGTCTGTGGTTAATGACCTCAATATAAATTCATTGTCAAATGTTTTTTTATCTCTAGAAACAGCTTTATTTAAAATACTCACAATTAGGGTCTAGATTGTTAACTCATTCAGCAGTCACATTTATTCCTGGGCTTAAAATCTTATTTCTAAATCCTGAGATGCTTTACTGTTTGTGTATAATCTAATAGCTCCCTAGAACTTTAAGTGTCTGTATGATACCTGAGACTCAAGAGCTAAAGTTTGCCAGGCTCTAAAGGTACTGAAGAAGCAGCATTAATTCTAAAAGACCACTCCAATTAAAGAAGCTAAAGAAAGAATTAGACTTCAGTTAAAAGGTAAATGGGGCTAATCTAGTTAAAGACTAAGGTGAATCAGAATACAAGGTAAAAAGTAATATTATCAGTATTTTAAAACTTTAATTTCTATGGATACCAAAAAGGATAAATTTATTTTGTCAAGAATTTTTTTTTTAATTTTCAGTGGTGCACTATCTAATTTATCCTATCTGGACAGTTTATTTGAACAACCTAGCCAACAAGGAACCTAAAACAGAGAATGGGATTGTAATATTTTATACAGAATTGATGTAATACCCTGATGCATTTGAAAATATTTGGGGAATAAGGTAGAAAGGTGTTTGCAAAGTCCCTTGAGGGGCTGGGGAAAGAAAATGTAGAATGATTCAACTTCCTCACCTGGGGAATTCCTGCTATTCTCTCACAGAATATGGGCTCCCAATTTACTGAAACTATAAACTCTGTAAAGTAAACCTGTTAAATAAACTCTGAAATATATGAACCCTGCCTATATTTCTATAATGATGATGCCAAGGCTAATTATAATGAATGCCTAGGAGTCACCTCTTGAAAACCTCTTTTGTTGCTCAAATGCATATGCTCTCTCTCTCTCTCTCTAAGCCAATCTCTGCCAATAAGCTCACTCCCAACAAGGGACATGACTTCCAGAGATTTCCCTGGCAACATGGGACATGACACAACTCCCAGAGAGAAGCTCTGTCCTGACACTGTGGAATTAGATGAAAAGAGGGAAATGAAATAAAGTTTCAATGACTAAGAGATCTCAAACAGAGTTGGGAGGTCATTCTGGAGGCTACTTTTATGCAGGTTTCAGCCATCTAGTGCAAACTGGTAGAGTAGGCAAAGCCTCAAAACACCGTGTTCCTAAAATCTCTAAGGAATATTCCAGGCTCTATCTTTAAAAATCTATAAAATTATTTCCCCAATGTAATATAGTTCTACTCCTTTTATTTAAACCTATAATGCACAATTTACTTATTAAGTTTATTTTTCAGAAACTTAGAGCTTCTGGATTGTTCCAATATAAGTCTTGAACCCCAGAGGTACAAGTCTGTTCAAGAATGACAACTAGTTTCATTCTTCGACCCCATAATGTCGATGCCCCTTTTCAGCATGAAGAAGTTAAGAGTGGTCATCATCCAAAATAATCTCTCAAGATTGAGGAAAATTAACAAAAGAAGAGGGAGGCTTTGTAACTAAGGGTTAAGAATTAACAAATGATTATGATTACTGAATCATATATATATATATACATACACCTTTTTACTTTCTAGTATTTTGTAGAATAGCCCAAAGTAAATACCTGAAATTACTGAAACTTGCTGAACTAAAATCCAGAAGCCTTGATCTCTTTTAATGATTGTAAAACTATGTAACCTTTATCTTGTGATTATAAAAACCTTGTGACTGACCACAATTTCATACCTCCCATCCAGTTTTACAACTTTCCATTCTTATGATCCTAGATAGCCCCTTAAAGTTTATTAATGAAGGAACCTGAGCCAGCCCCACCACAATTACTCCTTAGCATAAACTTGCTTGTCTGCTGATAATATAAAACTATCAGAATTACTACAGTTCAGGGAGACAGATTTTAGGCCATCAGTGCTCCTTGCTATACACTAGCAATAAACTCTTTCTCTCTTTGAAACCCCAGTTTCCAGGAATTGGTTATTGAAATGCATTTGGCAGAAAAGACCCCCACTTTTGCTCAGGAACAAAATTAATGTTCTTAAAAGACTCCCTAGCAAGCAAGATAGTCCCATCCATCTGCCCCATGGGATCTAAGACCACTCTCAATTAGAGGTGAAATGGGAATAACCATTCCAGAATCCTCAGAATTGGGGAATGAATGATGGACTAGGGTAGACTTACTGGTATTCTACTATAGAAGAACTTATATCATTGATGTGAGGCAGTGGTCCCTGGAGTTTCTGAGGGGAGAAAGAGGGAAAAACAGGTGTAATATGGGGGCATTTTCGGGACTTGGGAACTATCCTGAATGACATTGCAATGACAGATACAAGTCATTATTTATCTTACCATAACTTACAAAATTGTGCAGGAAAGAGTGTAAACCACAATGTAAACTATATTCCATGCTTAGTGTCAATGCTCCAAAATGTGTTCATCAATGGTAACAAATGTACCACACTAATGAAGAATGTTGTTAATATGGGAAAACGTGGGAGGGGTAGGGAGCGGGGCATATGGGAATCCCTTATATTTTTTATGTAACATTTAGTAATCTAAGTGTCATTTAAAAAAATTAAAATATACTTTAAAAAGACTCCTTTAGATCTTAAATTCTATAATTCCATGATTTTTCATTTTTCCATGTTTCTGTCATAGCCAATCATTTGAGATGACATTTCATAGCCAAAAAATGTCAAAGTAAATAATTTCAATGCTGAATAATGTTTTAAAAAGTAAAAGCCAGCCCCAACCAAGATCATTTAAAAAGAAATGAAAATAGTCAAATATATCAATTCAAATACATATAAAATATATGTAGTCATATGGGTTTGTATATGTGTGAATTTAAATGTTTGGAAGAATATATACCAAAATATTATCTCTAGATGATACTGCTAGATGAAGCTATAGGTTATTGGCTCTTTTCTTTACACATATGTGTAATGTCTGATTATTCCACAATTAAAAAAAGAAATTTTATAAATAAGAAAAAAATCATTTCCAAATTTTTTTTAATTAAAAAGAAGGAAGTAGAGGAGAAAGAGTGTGCCATCTTTGGTGAGCATGTCTACCACCACTAAGATGTATGTTGTCTATGAGGGGAGTATGGTCAATGATGCGGTTGATCTTGACAGTGTCACTTAGGAAATGTAAGCGTTGACAGGAGAGGACAGAAACAGGTGAACATGCCTTTGGACCTTGTATGTGCTGTTGGGCTATCTGGCATGCTGTCCAATGCAGGACCACTAGAAATCCCTGAGAGTAATGGTCAGAGATGTGAGTGATCAGCTAAGGTGGCCCAGAGAGGTAGCACTGTGTTGAACTTGAAGCATCTACATGGCACTTTCCCTACCAAGAGTGGAGACTTGCTGTTTTGTTTATGGCAACCCCCATCCCTGCTATTCTGCATTATAAGCAGCATCCTCTGGGTAACTCCAAGTTCAAGGTCTGTTCCTCTTCATTATAATCACTACAAACATTTTCTCTAGAACCAAATCCCTATCTTATTTAAGTTCCTAGCCTCTAGTATGATGATAGGACACTGAATGTCACATGTCTAAAGAGAAAAGGGACAAGTTAAGTCACCTGAATCCTGAGAACAAAAATTCTGAAAAAAAATTTTGATTGTCAAGAAATAGAATTGGCACAATATTGCTAAAAATCCTTCAGTAGTTCCTTGTTAAGTTCTGGATACAATGCTGAGTGCATACAAGAATGTCTTGGGAGAGCTAAAGGATAACAGACGTGTATTTTGAAAAGCGTTCCCAAATGATTCTTATATATCAATAGGATTATACCTACAAAGTGCTCAGAGACAAAAATAGGAACCTAAACTCTAAATTCACTTGTTCATTCAATAAATATTTATTAAGCACTTTTTACATGCCAGAGGCTATTCTATATCCTGGGATACATCAATGAACAAGTAGACAAATATCCCTACTTCATGAGGCTTACATCCTAAGGGGGTAAATAAATAATAAACACAAATACATAAAATATGTTAAAATATTATTAATGACATTTTTTTAAATTGAGTAGGGTAAGAGCATAGGGAGTGACAGCTGGAATTGGGAGTAGAGAAGTTTGCAATTTTAAATAAGCTAAAGCTAAGATTCATGTTTAACATTAATGCACACATTAAAATTTACAAAAATTATCCACACAATGAGGCAGGTTAGTATAGTGAAATGTGAAATGCAGCCAAAGCTCAGCAGACAACATGGCCGGGAGACCCCGAAGAAGCCTCCTGAGGGATCCCATAATACCCTGGCCATGAGAATCCCATTTGGAACAAGACTCCCATTTGGGGTCAAGGGAAAGCCCCATTACCATCAAAAGGCTCACCATTGGCCCCCTGAAAACTGACAGGTGGGGCAACCAATCAGAAAAGTAAACAGCTGGGGTCCTTCCCCCAACATTATAAAAGTGGGGGGGGGTAGTGAGGAAAGACTTTAAAAAGGCCTGACCTAGGGTCCCAGGCATGTGTCTCACTCTACAACACACCCGCAGTCCATGCTTCAGACCATGTATTTTGTTGTTTTCTTATTTCTTAATAAACTCTTTACTTCCTTGCCTACCCTATGGTGTGTCCTTAAATTCTTTTACGTGACATAAGCCAAGAACCTAGAAGCCCAGAACATGGAGCTTTCTGCCAACATTACTTGGCAAGCCAGCCAGAAGAAAAAAGAGGCAAGTAACTCTCTCCAACACCCAACAAGGACTGGTGAGTCTAAACTTTTAATTAAAGCCTGTCTGTGCCCTCTTCTGCTTTATTAGCCTTTGCTAATAAAGATCACCCTGGGCCATGCCAGGTTTATTCCTTACTCAGACACAGGGAGGCCCTGAAGTTCTTCTTAATCCATTTCCTCTAGGGCCCCTGAGGCTGTTTGCCTATAAGCCACAGATCAGTCTCTGTTTCTTAATTGCCTCTTAATGTCTGGCTTAACTGTGAAACTTGGTCCCTGGCAGTGGCCATAGAATGAGCTCTCTCTCATGGCCATTTTCTAAGACCCCTGTAAGTGTAGGCCAAAAGAAAGGTCCCCAGCCAGCCCCTTTCCTAGCGGGAAAGCCTGGCTTGGAAGCCAAGATCTGGGAACCAGACCCAGATGTCTCCAAAGACCTCTAAGGCTCTGGGGACACCCAGAGACATAAGGTTCCTGATTCCCAGAATTTGGAGACAGTGAGCAGGGCTCCCAAACTCTAGCTTGGTGAGCAATCCATTCAATCAGGTCTAGCAGTGGGATGCCACCAAGACTGGCGAAAGCATTTATCCTCCCCTAGGATAATGGGAAGCTTCTAATTGGGACAACCTGCCTACTGATGGTCTAAAAAGGAAGAGGCTAATCTTTTCCTGCCACACCACATGGCCACAGTACAGCTAACAGCGGGCCCTGTATGGGACTCTGAATTCCAGTTAAACCTGTGTAAGAGAGAAGGAGAGGACAGACAGATCTGAGGGCCAGAGACCACAGGGCTATGTCTCCTTAAAGGGATGAGGAAATGTACTATCAAACCAGTCGATTAAAAGCTCAGGGAAATTACTCAGAGGCAGAACCTATAAACCCAGCCTTATTTCAAAGAAAGTTGGCAGAGACAATAAAAATACTCTCTTGATAGATCCTAATTCTAGAGAAGGACAGATCCTCCTAGGAATTCCAGTCTACCTCTTATATCCATAGAAAGTTGCAGAAACCTTCCCTGGGCCCCCAAACTTCCAATAACTCCCTTTTAGAAACAGCCTTTGCAGTTTTCAACAATCAAGACTGAGCTGCCAAGGAGAAGCAGGTGAGAAGGGGGCATGCCTAGGGAGCAGAAACAGGCTTACCTTTTAACTGCCACCATTAAAGGCACTGTCACCTCAGGGGTACCCAAACCCAGGCTCCACATCAGCAGGAACCTGGCCCCAACTGCCTCACCACATGAACTGCTGGGGCCTTGCCCCAGAGGAGGATGGAGGGACCTGAAGCCACGCGTGAACCATCAACCAGGAGGCCTCAGGTGACCCTTGTCGTGGCAGGTAAGACTATTAATTTCTTAATGAAACACTGGAGCCAATTACTGGAGCCTAGCCTGCAGTCCGATCTCTCCTAGCCTCAGTTGTGCCTAATAAGGGGAGTAAATGGGGAATCACGATCTAGGCCATTTACTAAACCACTCCCCTATAGAATAAGGAACCTCCTCATATGCCATCAATTAAGATTAAAAGGTTCCTAGCTATTCTAGCTCTCTGCCTATTCCCTTCCAACACGCCAATCCTTCCAGTGAAAAAGCCTCACAGGGCTTTACCCTTTGTGGGAGGTAACTAAAGGGATGCAGCTCCCAGAGCAGCCCCAATTCGTGTCTCATCAGGGGCAGAGCTTCTCTGGACTCCTTAGCTCTGTACCTAGCAACTGCCCAGTGATTTTCCTGGAGGAGCGAAGGCTGGAGGGTCCTGTCAAGGTTTCTGCCATAGATGGACACTGGGAGCTTTGCATTTAGGTGATTCTAAAGTCAGGTCTTTCCCTATGCTAGGTGTGTAAAATTCTCTCTTCTGTTCTAATCTGTGCTTGCTTTAACTATGTCAGTCTGCTCGTGCCTAGGAACTTGTAAATCAGATTTGGGGTTCGCCTGTTGCAAATTGGATAATGGTAAAAGATAACCAAAAATGAGTCTTTAAATTTCAATACCATCTTTCAATTGAATTTGATGTGTGAAAGAAATCACAAGTGGAATTAATTCAACTGTTGGAAAAGCAGAAAAGCTTAGCAACATTAATGTTACTAATAAAATGTTTTAGTTGCTTAGTTAGTGCCTGTGGCAGTTTGATATAGTTATGAATTCCAAAAAATAGATATGGATTATGCTTGTAAACTAGTCTGTTCCTCTGGGAGTGATTAAGTTATGATTAGGGCTTTGATTGGGCCATGTCAGTAGGACGTTGAGTCCCCACCCTTTGGTGGGCAGGAATTCAGAGATAAAACTACATGACAGAGCAGAGGAGTGGTTGGAGTTTTGATGTTGGAGTTCTGATGCTGAGTTTTAATGCTGGAGCCTGGGGAAGTAAGCACACAGAGGAGCTTGGTCGTGAGGAAGGAGAGAAGGCCCAAGGAAAAGAGTCTACAGCTGTCCTTTTGGAGAAAAGCAAAGCCTGATCCTGGAAAGAGACAAGCCCTGGGAAGAGAGCAACCTAGGAAACCTGAACCCTGGCAGACATCAGCAACCATCTTGCTCCAACACATGGCAATAGACTTTGATGAGGGAAGTAACTTATGCTTTATGGGCTGGTAACTGTAAGCTTCTACCCCAAATAAATACCCTTTATAAAAACAAACTGATTTCTAGTATTTTGCATCAGCACCCCTTTGGCTGACTAATACAGTGCCCAATTTGTTTTAAAGTAAAAACTTGCAACTATAACTATGAGCTAAGATCATTATATAGAGGCCTTTATATTATAAAACAGAAGGATTATATCTGAAATTGCTAGAACTGGGTGGATTTAGCTTAGACCTATTACTGTAATGGTAATTATAAACTGAATTTACCTTTGTTTATGGTTACTTAAGGTCTAGCTTCACCCTTGCTTATGCTTATGTTTATATTAGGACTGGCCTCACCTTTGTGATGGTAACTACTCTATTCTCCCCTGTTTGTAACATGGCGACTTCTGCCCTCTATGGCTCGGAGGAAGGCAAATTTGAGAAACCCTTGTCTCCCATCTTTCCACTGGTATTAATAACCCTGCTTTCTCTCATGGTTATCCAGGTATGGACTAGATTGCTGCCCAGTGGAATTCTCAACCATCAGGGTTGGATATCCACTATTCCAGTCCAGCAGCCACCAGAGTCCTGTTATTCAAGGACTGGGGGGTGGTGGGCCTCCTACCTTGAGTGTTAATGTTCCTAAAAGCAGAAAGTCATGAGAAAAACAAGTTTTCCTTGAGACTTCAATGACCTCAATGAGTATATACTGGAATTAGTGTTGTTCATGCAAGGTCTGTCAAAGTCAAAATGGGAAATAAGCAAAGCTCTGAAGTAAAGAAAAATATTGTAAATTGTACTTTAAAGCATTGGGGAAATTTTGGTTAAAGCCAACCAATCAAAGGAATGAAATTCTTGTGCAAAACTACATAGTTATATTGCAAATTCATTAGAAATAGCCTTCAAAGAGACCTTTTAAATGTTATTTTACAGTTAAACTAATTTTGTAAGAGAATGAAAATTACATGTAACATTAGTGAGTTGTGTGTTTGTGTCTAACTCTCTATTTTTGTCTGCCTATTTGCTCGGTGTATATCTTCATACATCGGGATAGTAATATCAAATTAAAAAATGAAAGTTCTTAAAAGTGCTCTATTCAAATTGTTAAAAATTAAATATGTGCTTATATATGTGGATAAATATTCCTACATCCCAAATTAGGCTAAGCAGGATGGAAAGGTCATATAGAAGTCTGAATATAGAAACTATTGGGAAAGGGAAAAGGTTTTTCCTAAACTCTTTGACCTACCCAGCCCCCAGGACCTTCTCTTTGCAAGAGCTATTAGGGAAGACCTAGGTGTGGCAGATTAAAACTCTATCTTCTAGGCCAGGGAATTAAGAATCAGTTTGTCCTATAATTCCCCAATTTAAGCCTTTTAACAAACAGCCTTAAAATAAGGGTGGTTAATAATCCCATTACCAAATTTCAGTAAGTAAAGGAAAAGTCCTTAAAAGCTATGGCAAGATCTTTTCTAAATTATGATTAAAACAAATTAAATATTTATAATTATTTCAGAACCTAGCAGTCAATATGCTTTTAAAGTAATAGATAGATTTCAATATCATCAAGCTCTCTTGTGCATTCAATTAACTGCATAGTGCCTTTCCATTTGAGTTATTGGCAAGGTTGGTCATTGACCCCCTAAAACAATAAAGGTATCTACATCTATGGTTGTGCTCCTGAAGTGGATGGAGAGTACACTGCAGTTTCAGACTCCTGCAGCAACCAGTGTTGGCTCGATATGGCCAGATTTACAATGGACATTGCCTCCAGACTGGCTCTGTTTCATAGTACTGAAGGGTACTATGCACCAGCCTGGTAAAACACTGGAGCCTTACCTTCCTAGCTGCTCTCTAGGATCAACTGTGCTACAGCATGCTGGCTGTGTAAAGGACATAACAAGTGGAGCAATAATTACCAGAGTAATGTGAGTAGAACTTAAACCAATACAATTGGTGTGGCAGTTTGATATTATTTATGAATTCCAAAAGAGGTATTAATTGTGTTTATAAACTGTTCTGTTCCTCTGGGTGTGATACCCCTTGAATGTATTAGATTAAGCTGAGATGTCTTTGATTAAATTATGTTAAGATTAGGGCTTTGATTTGATCATGTCATTAGGGCATGCAGGGTTGAATCCCCACTCCCTTTGTGGGCTATATAAACAGACTCTCACATGGAAGTAGACCCACAGAGAAGTAGATATATGAGGAAAGAGAGAAGGCTCCATTAGACATGGCAGAGGACCTGGGAAGAGAGATGAGCCTGATAGTCTACAGCCGACCTGATAAAGACTGCAGAGCAGCTGAGCACAGAAAGAAATGGTCCCCAGGAAGAGAGATAAGCCTTATGCCAGTCTGCAGCTGAGATTGGAAGAAGCTGGGACCACGGAGCCTGTATTAGTCAGCCAAAGTGGTGCTGATGCAAAATACCAGAAATAAGTTGGTTTTTTTAAAGGGTATTTATTTGGAGTAGAAGCTTACAGTTACTGGGCCATAAAGCATAAGTTTCTTCCCTCACCAAAGTCTGTTGCTACATGTTGGAATAAGACAGTTGCTGACGTTTGCCAGGGTTCAGGCTTCTTGGGTTCCTCTCTTCCCGGGCTTCATTTCTCTCCAGGCTTAGCTCCTCTGTTTCCTCCACAAGCTCAGCTGTAGACTATAAGACTCTCTAGGCTTTCCCTCTCTTCACAAGGCCAGCTGTGAACTCTCAGGCGAATGGCTCATCTCTATCCCAGGGCCTTCTCTCCTTCCTCACGAAAACTCCAACATCAAACTGCTACAACTCTGTCCTTTGCCATGCCTTTTATCTTTGATTCCCCACCCACCAAGGGGTGGGGCTCAACGCCATAATCATAACTTAATCATGCCCAGATTAACAGAGCAGTTTACAAACATAATCCAATATCTATTTTTGGAATTCATAACTATACCAAACTGCCAAACTGCTACAGAGCCTTAAGAGGAAGAAGAAAGGCTGAACCCTCAGACATCACCTTCCATCTTGCTTCAACACGTGGCAACAGACTTTGGGTAAGAAAGTACTGCTTATGGTACCTTGAGTTGGATTCCTTAGGGCCTTGTGACTCTAAACTTCTACCCCAAATAAATACCCATTATAAAAGCAAACAGATTTCTGGTACTTTGCATCAGCACCCTTTTGGCTGACTAATACAATTGGCATTACGGCCTGCTCCCATGGAGAGATAACACGTATGGTATTGCAAACCTGGAGCTTAGATCTTTTAATTGCAGCTTGAAGAGAAACTTATGCATTGATTAGTGCATTGATTAGTATTAAGTACTATACCTATATTTCTGATAAATATAATATCTCTTTTCTGGATCATATGCAGAGGGATATTGAAAATGCTAGAAGTCCTGTTAAATTTAATTCATTTTCTAAGTAGTTAATTAACATGCCTATAAGATAGAGGAATGGCTCTCTTAAGTACTGTATTTTGCTTGCCATATTTTTGTATTGTTGTTGCCTATACTGTCTCTGTGAGTTTATGTCTAGGGCAGTGCCTCTCTTCATGCCTCTCCTAGCTCTCCTAGGCATAACCACTGCTGTAGGAACTGGGGTTGGCAGTTTATACCCAAACCAAGCAGGTCTACCACAGTCTTTCCCTAGAGTCAACCAACAGCATAAAAGAACTCAAGAATTCTGTTTCCCATCAAATTTGGGAGGATGCAGCCTCTGAAGGCACATGGCCTTTCTTATTCTCATCATCCAGTATGCCATAGCTGGCCCCCTTTTTGGTCCTACTTACCACCATCTTCTTTATCCTTTTAAGTAGGACCATGAATCTTAAATTCTAACTAAGTCTATTTCTTCCAGAATCAATGCCTTCCATAACAGGGTATTAGTCACTCAGGAATTTCATCCAGTTCCAACCATGGTGCCAGGCCCAACTTCCTTCAACCATGATAAAATAGCCAGAGGGTTTTATACCCTGTCAGGTAGGGCCTACTCTCCTTAACCAGCAGGAAGTAGCTACAGAAGAATGACCAATGCCCTTCAGCACCCTCTTAAGAATAAGGGTGTAGAGGCGGCCAAGATGGCGTTAGTGTAGGAGGGCGCACACTGCAAGCTCCCAGAACAAGGCAGATTGGGGACGGGGTCCTGCCCGGGGGTCTGTGCTGTGCACGCGTGGAGTGAGAGGCTTAGGACATCTATCTGCTCGGATCGGTGGCGTGGACCGAACGGTGGAGATTCGTGAGTTTTGAGGCTGCCGGTGGAGGTTGGCACAGGCGGCTGAGCCCCACAGTTATGGAAAAAAAATATAAAACGGCCATTTTGAGCGGCGGGCGGGGCGAAAAAGTTTTATTTTCTGGGGATCTGGCTGCCTGGCGCCCCTTGGACCTTGTGTGAACAGAGCAAACGAGCTAATCAGCACCCAGTGAACCGGAGGGGGGATTTTGGTTGGGCAACGCAGCTGATTTCCCTAGCCACCCAAGGATAAGACCCGGGCCGCTGCGGAGCCAGGAGGAAGGGACACTTCCCAAAAAAGGGAGGGTTCGGCTGGAAGACAGGGAAGGGTATTTTATATTTTTAGACATCGATCTGGTTGCCTGTACCGCCCCATAGCTTTGGGGAGCAGATAAGCCGACCTGAAGCAGCATTAGGCTGAGAGCAGACGCGAATCTGCACTCAAACTGATTTACTGAGCAGCCCGGTGACGCTGGAGCTCTGCGCCAGAAGGAGCGGAATCCGCCCTTTTTAGCACTCCTCACTGACTAACATCAGAGCTTCAGATAACCTGGGGAGTCCGGAAAGTGGGACGTGCTTGATTAATTTCCACGGGCCCAGCTAGGGTCCCTTCCGTAACGGGGTTGGTCTAGAGGAGGAATTATTTTGGGTCCTGCATTTGGCTAAAAAGAGAAAAAAAAAAAAAAAAAGTGAGGTCACCTCAACAAATGAAAAATAAATTCTTTTTAATTTAGTTTAATAGCTAAAAGCTGCTTCAGGACCTGCATATAGAACCCTGTGGGGAAATTCATTGATAAACACAAGTAGGCAGGAAGGATCCATGTGGACCCTAGGGGAATCATTGACCCCCCCTTAGCTCTCTTTGACTGCTTGCCTGTGTGGATCTTTGGTTTCTCTCTGTTACTTTCTGGTCTATTGCTATTATTCCCGTTTTCCTCCCCCCTTCCTTTTTCCTTCTATTTTTTTTTTTAAATAGGTGCTGCCAGCTGGTCGCTTCTTTGCTGGGCTTCTTATTCAGTAATTCCCGACTCACTGTATATATTGATTCTGTATTACAAACTATCGCTTATCCTTCCTGCATCTTTCTGCCTTCTGTTTTCTGTTGTGGCTCTTACAGACAACATTTTTTTCATAGGCCCACAACTTAAGGGTGTCAATTTCTATCCCAACCATTTTGTTTTCTTCTTCTTCTTTTTTCTTTTTTTTTTTTTAGTTAGTATTAACTTTTTCCTTTCAGACCTTTCTCTACTATTTCGCTCCCTCCTCATAATTCTAGCCTTCTAAATCACTATAAATATATAATCCTCCATTTGTTTTCCCAGTCCATTGTAGGAACTCCATATTTTTTCCTAGTACTCTACACTGCCTACACAAGTTAAATATTCATCTCATTAAGTCTCATTTTGCCCCTCTTCTAACTTTTATCAATATTTCCATTATCCTTCTGCCTTCCTTACATCTTTTGATTCCTCTGGCCCTAACCTTTTGCCTTCAAGGGAACATAGAAAGAAGCAAGGAAATAAAATATGAAGAAAAACTGCCAAAGAGAAAACTTAACTCACACACAGAACCACCAGCTAAATAAAATTCTAGAGCATAGAGAAAAGCTAATCAACTGAACAAACCCATCAAGATAATATGATGACCAGAGGGCAACAGAAAAATACAAATGACTCTGAGAAACTGGAAAACATGGACCAGTCCAGTGCACAAAATAAAAACCAGGAAGCAATGCAGTACATCGAACAACTAATCAAAGCTATCCAAACAAATATCATGGACCAACTTAAAGAACTGAAGGAAGAGATTAAGGATATAAAGAAGACACTGGGA